>PVLC010008242.1:0-59327 GCA_004027655.1 Graphiurus murinus | reverse complement strand
CGGAGGACATGGACCTTTACAGCATCAACTACCTGCACTTCGGGGAGCCCAAGACGTGGTACGCGGTGCCCCCGGAACACGGGCAGCGCCTGGAGCGCCTGGCCAGGGAGCTGTTCCCGGGCAGCTCGCGGGCCTGCGAGGCCTTCCTGAGGCACAAGGTGGCTCTCATCTCGCCCACGGTGCTCAAGGAGAATGGCATTCCGTTCAACCGCGTGACTCAGGAGGCCGGCGAGTTCATGGTGACCTTTCCCTTTGGCTACCACGCAGGCTTCAACCACGGCTTCAACTGCGCTGAGGCCATCAACTTCGCCACCCCACGCTGGATCGATTATGGCAAAGTGGCCTCTCAGTGCAGCTGCGGGGAGGCCAGGGTGAGCTTCTCCATGGACGCCTTCGTGCGCATCCTGCAGCCTGAGCGCTTCGCGCTGTGGAAAGGCAGGCGAGACCTGGCGGTTGTAGACCACACAGAGCCCACAGCGCCTGCCAAACAGGATACCCAGAGGTATCCTGTACAGAGGTATCGGCTCCTGGGAGACCCGAGCTTCCCCTGACACCCCTCTCTGTCATGCTGTGTGGGTTTTCCTCTGGGCCCGTGGCAGAGGGTGGTGAGACCAGTGAATGTGTCGCTGTCCACCAGGCACTTTGGAACGTCCCTGTGGCCCACAGAATTGCTCCTCAGCCCAGAGCTTCTGCTTGTCCAAGTTCGGAAGAGCCCTCTAGGGGCTCAGGGTCCATCTCAAGTCCTGTGGATCCTGATCTCTGCCAATTATCAGACAGACCTAATAGTCGTCAGCGACTTCGGGAACTTGATTCTCAGGAGCCGACCCTCCAGGTTGCAGCCAAGAGATGCCTGTAGCTGAGCACAGAGAACACAGCTCTGGGCCCTGAAGGTCAGCCCCTATGTTTGACTGAAGGTTTGTTGAGCAAGTCACACCTCTGAGCCCCAATGCCAGCATCATGGAAGGGATTCTGGGTGCTCCTGTGGCCCAATCTTAAAACTTTGGTAACTAGATGTCTGTGTTACCAGCGAGGGGTGGTACACCCTCGCTGTGCTAGTTATCCCTGGGCAGTAACACACCCAATCTCCCTGGGGGTGTCCCATGGATTGTTCCCAATGCCATTGTGCTTCTGAGAAGATTCTCCAGGGATGCTGATGGGAACTGCTTGGTCCCTCAAAGCCCTGTTAAAGATTAGAAATGGGTCATTTCTGCCTCCAGAATTCTGGCCCCAAATGAAGTTGCTGGGACCTCTTGCACCTCTGTCTGATGTACTAGGGTTAAAAGTAAATAGAAGCCAGGTGTAGTGGCCTGTAACCCTAGTACTTGAGCTCTGAGAAAGGAGGATTGCAGGTTTGAGGACAGCCTTAGCAGCACAGGCCAGACTCTTAGCAATCTAGCAAGATCCTGTTTGAAAATAAAAAAATAAAAAGGGTTGGGCCTGTAGCTTGGAGGTAGAATGCTCTTGGTTTCTATCCCTGGTATAGCCCAAAACTAAACAACAAACAAAAAGTAAACAGAGAATGGAGCTGCGTCTGTGACTTTGGAGTTATTTGTCACCAATGAATGGTCTTAAGCCTCTGGCCTGGCTACTGAATATGCTGCCCAATGTGGTTGTATCTCTGACTTCAGTCCCCAGACCACATTAGTTCCCAGCCAAGTGACAATCCTGCCTGCCCTCGGCCTGTCCCCAGTAAGGAGATAACAAAGTGAGGTTTACTAGCAATGAGAACTGATCTGGCAACATTGGTATTTTATTGGAGCTGATTCAGTAATTTTTTTTCAGTTATATCTTCCTTCACTAATATTTCTTGACGGGGTTATCAGAAAGAAATATTCCATTTCCTTTGCACAGAAACTTCTGAATCCAGGATTCAGTCCTTGAATGAATTGGCAAGCTTGGAGATATTTTAACCATCTTATTTGCTTTAAGAGTTCAAGTTAGGCTGGACATGGTTGCACATGCCTGTAATACCAGTACTTGGGAGACGGAGACACAAGGATCACAGGTTTGAAGTCAGCCTCAGCAAGTTAGTGAGACCTCAGTAATTTAGGGAGACCTTGTTTCAAAATAAATATGAAAAGGGCTAGGGATGTAGCTGGAGAGAGAATGGCCCTGGGTTCACTCTCCAGAACAACAACAAAAAGAGTTCAAGTTGGAATTGGTGACGGTTCATGAAGACATGTATCCATGTAGCTAATGTATTGTAGGATAGTGTATCGATAGATAGATAGATGGACAGATAGATACAGACCTTTCTGCCAACTTCAGCTATGTCTAGAACAGACCCTGGGACTTGGGAGTTTGATGCTGATTAACTTTAAAACCTTATCTCAAACTTTATCAACTCAAAACCTTATCATAGAACATCGTGTCCAGAATCTGAAGTTTTACAGTAATAACATTTCAACTGATTGTGAAAAACAAGTAAATTTTTACAAATTAGTCTACATGGAATCCAAAGGAACACACATTGAAGGTCTAAAAGATGAAAAATCAGGATGTTAGCCAAGCGTGGTGGCACACGCCTGTAAGCCCAGACTTGGGAGGCTGAGATAGGAGGATCGCAAGGACAGTCTCAGCAAGTAGTGAGACTCTCATCAACCCAGCGAGACCCTGTTTCAAGATAAAAATAAAACAGGGCTGAGAGTTTAGCTCAGAGGTAGAATGCACCTGGGTTTAATCCCCAGTGCCACCAAAAAAAAAAAAAAAAAGAGAGAGAGAAATCAGGATGTCCATTGTCCATGACATTGTAGTAGCCTTTTCTGTCCAGCAGGTGGCAAAGTAAGGGCAGGTATATATTACTAAATACTTGGGGGGAAAAATGCTGGAGGGAGTAGAGCATTGCTGATGGGGGTTGCCGTGTGTGTATCAGATGCAGTCATAATTAGAGTTTGAAGATTTGTAGGGAAAATGTTTGAAGAACTGCTTGTACATATGGCCAAAATATAGAATTAAAATCAGAAAATCAAGGGCCACATGTTTTCTCTCGTATGTGGAAGCTAGAGAGAAAATAGGAAATGGACTTCATGAAAATGAGAGAGGCTACTAACAGAATAGTGGAAGAGGTTGGAGGGGAAATTTAAGGCTTGAGGAAGGAAACAGCCAAATATTATGTTTGTATATGAATGTATCACCACCAATCACACTAGCATGTAATGGGGAGGGAGGAGGAGGGAAAAGTGTGGGTGTGGAGGGAACCACACCAAGAGATGTTGTATACATATATGAATGTATCACTTTAAGTCTCACTACAGTGTATACTTGCAATGCACCAATAAAATAAAAAAAAATCAATGGCTCCTTATATAATAAAAATATTGAAACCTGGGAACAATTTTGGACATGTTAAAGTAGGACTGTCTCTGGCAGGGTCCAGTAGTGAGTTAAGAGCTTCCAATGGACAATTATCAGTTGTTTAAAAGGAAAATTCCCACTTACCAAACACAGCATGGATTTGTTTCAGATCCTGAGAACAGTGGTTTTCAAACTTAAATGAGCGGAGCATGGTGACACATGCCTGTAATTCCAGTACTTGGGAGGCTGAGACAGGAAGATTGCAGGTTTGAAGCCAGTCTCAGCAATTTAGCAAGACCCTCAGCAACTTAGCAAGATTCTGTTTCAAAATAAAAAATAAAATAGGGCTAGGGGTGTACCTCAAAGGTAGAGCACTCCTGAGTTCAGTTACCACAAAAACAAAACTTAAATGTACTTTTGAATCATGCATGGATTGTGTTAAAATTCAGATTTCAATTCAGTACATTTGGGCTGGGGCCTTTGGTTTTGTAGGCTTATCAAAAATCCCAGTCTTGTCAGTGTTGCTAGTCACAGACCCTTCTATGAGTAGCGAGGATGTAGAAGGCTCCATTGTGATTCTCCTAGGGGAGCTTGACAGAGTCTGCATCAGTGGTTCTCTTCCTCTCAGAATCAAGATCATCTGGAAACTTGTCAGAAAAGCCAGTTCTAGGCTTCACCTTTCAGACCTACTGAATGAGAAACTCTGGGGTAGGACTCACAATCTGGTTTAACAAGCTTTCCAGGCGATTCTAATGTACACTTGAGTTCAGCAACCACTGGTAACCAGAGGTTGATGGTTCTCGACCAATTAAATCAGAATCTCTGGAGGGGGAACCCAGGTCTCAGCACTATTTTACATTTCACAGAAGCAACGGGCTGAGATGATCCCAGTGTGCAGTAGAGGTTGAGCATCACTCCCACAGAGCACTGGATCTGCCACCAATGCTTTGAACACAGTTGGATGAGTTGAATGCTAAGGGATATGTGGCAAAGCTGCTTTTGCTACAATCTTTACCCAGTGGAAAAGTTTTTATTGCTCTGGACTCAGTGTAGAACAGATAGCCTTTGGTTCCCCTTGTAAATTGTGCATGCTGTCTCCAAATTCCAAAGAGGCTCATGAGGCTTGGTGCCTCTTTCCTTGTATTTGAAGCCTCAGTATCTATCAATTTATTCTTCACTTTGAAGGAGATACCCATTGTTGACCATACTAGGCTCTAAAGAATTTTACTGAACTAGCAAGAACCTGCATTTCAATCTTACTTCCCTTTTGTCTTCAGGTACACATGTGCATTACCAAGTCACTAAGAATATTTGCTACTTTCTATTTCCTACTCCTATTTTAGAGTGGTTTTACCAATAAAGTAAACCAGTGTCCTGTGTGATGATAAGTTGGTAAAGATCCCAGCTGACTACGAAATAGATCAGATCCATAAAGAATAACCCTGATATTAGGTGAAAAAGATGTCTTATCTTCTTTCTAGATTTTTGTTGTTCTGTATTAGGAAAGAGAAACAAACATTACTCGGGTCCACAGGTCCATCCAGAGGTAAACTGTCCAGTGATCTTCAGGAGCAGAGTGTTGTTGGACTGAAAAAGATTAGATTTGGCATCAAGCACGCTAAGGTTCAAATCCTAGCTTTCACTCACTATACGTTATGTGAACTTGAGCAAATTATGTTAAGCTCTCTGAGCCTCGGGTTCTTTCTCTGTAATAGGTTTAACATACCCATGACACAGATTGCTGAAAAGACTGTTAGGAAATATAGGGACAAAGTGACACAGATCAACAGCAAGGAACAGACCTTAAGAGAGAGAACCCTTGAGAGTCAGAGGTATGCTTCCTTACAGACATGGGGCTTTTTATGGGGTTAGGAAGGGAGAGAGAGTATAGGAACAGTCGAGTATCTTGCCGATTAGTGGGCTTGGAGTTGGGCCAAATTTGGTAAAGTCCTTGGCTGGGAGACAGGGGGCTGGTTAAGGGCATTTCTCTTTGCATTTGCACTGTTTCTTAGGTTTCTTTGTTCTAGGTCTCCTCTGGCAAGACTTCACAGTGCCCACAGAGACATTAGCTAATCCATGTAAATCGTTTTTAACTGTGCCTACCACTAAAGGCTCAATAATTACCGTGTTATCTTGATAGCCATTTTAGAGACCACAGGGAATATATGTTCTGCATTGCCTTTGGAAAAGTCTGGGTCAGAATAAGGAAGAATTTAGTAAGCAACTTTAGGAGAATAAAAATCATGTTATGGTTTGGGTTTAGAATATACCCACAAAAAGAGGTAGGTCACTGGTGGCATGGCCTTGGAGATTATATATGTCTCTAGACCCTTCCTCTTGCTCTCTCTGCTTCTGGCAACTCTTTCTCTCTGCTTCTGGCCACCTTGAGTTGAGCTCAGATTTCCTCTGCCATGATGAGTCTTAGAATCAGCCAACTGAACTGTACCTCTGAAACTGAGCCAAGTAAACTTTTCTTCCTCTATGCTATTTATGTCAGGTATTTTGGTCACAATGGTGGATCAGCTGACTAGCACAGGTAAGTCAAAAGAAAACCTGTAATTCCATCTGGGAAGGGAGTCAGAAACCAGACCAAAGACATTAAGACAAAAGCTTTGTAGGGTACTGAATGTGTGTGCGTGTGTGTGTGCGTGTGTGTGTGTGTGTGTGTGTGTGTGTGTGAATGTGTATGTGGTTGGCTTTTGCTTCCTTCCCTGCAATGATAAGGAGTGATGCTTGTTCTCTCCTTGGATTAACAAGGGAGTAGGAAAGTGGAGAGTTCTTATGTCCCTCTTCATCCAAGATGGAGATAGCAGAATAGGTTGGGTGCAGCTATGAAGAGCATGGAAGATGGACTGAGTTCGTGGTGTGTACTGCAGAGAAGAAATGAGACCTGGAGAATCCTGCCTGGGTCGGAGGGGTCTGGGAACTCAGCTACAACAAAGGCTGCTGGTGAGGATGTTCAGAAAGGGATTTCCTCTTCACAGCATAACTAGGACTGTGGTGTGAGGTTCTAGATGTCAGTAGAAATGTACATTATAGGGACTGCATGGGGGAAACTCTGCTTGTCTCCTCTTAGGGTTTCTCCTGTAAGACAGGATTCAGGACAGTAAGTTAGCATCTTTGGGTACCTGAGACTTGCCAAGTTAGAGAATCGGTTTTGTCAGCGGTGATCAAGGGGTGGAGGAAACTCTGTTGTAACCAGACTTACATGGACCTTTTGCAACATCTGAGATTTAAAAGTTTCAACGATTTAAGTAACTGTAATGAGAGCAGTATGAAAGGATTCCATGCTGTTGCACTGGGGTCTCAGATTTGCAGCCATGAAACAGAAGCCTTGTGGTTAAGCCCTGCACCTGAAGGCGTATGGCTTTCTACACGGAGACCTCCCATTTCTTTGCCTCATTCACTCTGCATTTCTGTATCATCTCCCTGCTTAAACCTCTTATCAGTAAAACTGGGGGTAGAAAGGCCTGCTCCCAAGCCGTGGTTGTGATGTACCTGTACCGTGCCAGATTTCCCTAAGGCTCAGCAGCTCCCCGCATTGTTGTCAGGCTGTGAGCAACCTTTCCTGGCAGGGCTCAGGGCTTCGGAGCTGCAGAGGACTCCCTTCCCCCTCATCAAAGGGTGACTCCCAGGAAAGTCTGACTCTGCTCATCTTTTATAAATGACCTTGCATCCTTGGTATGAGAAATTCCAGGAAGGCAATTACTCTGGGTAGTAATAATGATTTGCTGTTCATTCCTTCCCCATTACCCACCCCCCTACACACACACACACACACACACACACACACATCTTCTTATTTTTCTTTTAATGGTGAAGTAAATAAATGATGATACTATTGATGTGGTTTTATGTTTTCCCTCTGTCCACACTTATACCTGCTATGGATCATGTGTGCAAAGTCGGTCCTGAAGGGTGATAAGTTTAGTAAAGCAAAACTTTCTCTTAGTTCCCACCTCTCCAGCAGGATAGAGAATGAGCAGAGTGGCCTTTGAACATGGGATTTGTCCCTTTTTAGTCATATGACTCTCAGCAAAAAAAAAAATTCACTGATTTTCTCAGAGTGACCCTGTCTTTCTTTTCCTTCCTTCCTTCTTTCTTCTTTTCGGTGCTGGGGTTTGGACCCAGGAGCATTCTACCTCTGAGTTACACCCCCAGCCCTCTTTTTTTTTTTTTTTTTTGAAACAGGGTCTCACTAAGTTCTAGAGGTTCTCACTAAGTTGCTGAGGCTGGCCGCAAACCTGTGATACTCCAGTTTCAGCCTCCCAAATACTGGGATTACAAGAGTGCGTCACCATGCCTGGCACCTTGCAAGATTTTTGTGAAGCATGGGGACAGTCAAAACACGGTGCTAGTTAGGCTCCCTCTCTTCCTTCTGGTGAAGGCCACTGCTGTATGAAAAACAGCTAAGCGTGTCCTTGAAGATGCCCTGTTGTCTTATGTAACTCTGTGCTCTGGCTAGCTGACATTTTTGTTCTGTTGTGATATGTAGAGGGGACAGAGACTGTGCCATGGGCAGGAGTGTACAGACCTGCAGATACAAGGAAGCCCCTGGCTGGTCTCCCAAGGCCAATGACATACTCTCAAGCTTTCCTTCTGTGATGATCAGTTCTACCATCACCACCCCCCACAGCATACCCATTAACTTTTCTTTAACAGACTCTTTTGTAGAGTAGTTCACAGCAGGATTGAGTGGCAGATGAGATTCTCATATGCCACTGCCCTCTTCCCCTGCCCACGCATGTGTACAGCATCCCCATTATCTATATTCTCTACCAAAGTGGTGTGTTTGTTACACTTGATAAATCTATACTGACACATCTTTATTTCCTAAAGCCCACAGTGTTGTTGTTTTTTTATAGGATTCAATTTTGGTGTTCTATGGGTTGGGACAAATGTGTATAACAATATAGAACTACTCTCATAGTATCATACAAAGTAGTTTTACTGCCTAAAATTCCTTTGCCTTCCACTTACTCATTCATTCAATCCTAACCCCTAGCTATCATTCATTCTTTTTTTTTTTTTTTTTTTTTGCAGTATTGGGAATTGAACCCAGGGGCATTCTACCCCTGAGCTACACCTCCCAGCCATATTTTTTATTCTTTATTTTGAATCAGGGTCTCACTTAGTGGTAGAGGAGCTCACTAAGTACCTGAGGCTGGTAGTGAACCTGCAATTCTCCTGTCTCAGCCTCCCAAGTACTAAGATTCAAGCGTGTACCACCACACCCAGCTATCATTCATCTTTTTGATGACTTCATAGTTACACTTTTTTTTTCCAGAATATCATATAGTTGGAATCATACATTATGCAGCCTTTTCAGATTAGCTTCTTTCATTAGTAATAACCAATTCCATTTCCTCCATGTCTTTGTGACTTGATAGCTCATTTCTTTTATTACTGAATAGTATTTCACTTTTGGGATGTACCACAGTTCATCATTCACATGTTGAAGCATGTTCGACATGTGAATGAATCTACTTGAGCAAACTTGATTGCTTCTAACTTTGGGCAATTATAAGTAAAAATGCTATAGATATCCATATACAGACTTTTCTGCGGATCAAAGTTTTAAATTTATTTGGGTAAATACCAAGGAACCCAATTACTGGATTCCATGGTAAGAGTATGTTTAGTTTTGTAAGAAAGAGCCAAACTACCTTCCATCCATTACTTTTACTGTTGTTTGTTTTCCTCATGATCTACCCGAATATTTGTACAAAAGGTCACACATGCTTATTTGCAAATTCCACTCCTTGTCTTGTTTGGCCTTGTTGCAATGTTACCAGGGCAAGGTCAAGATTTCATAAACAGTCAGAAATCAAAATACCCAACCTTTCTTCAGAACTCCTACTTTGGCTTGTTGAGTAATTTTTCAATCAATCGGCTCTTTCCTCAGGCTCTCCACTTCCTTCTTTAGGCAAAAGAAGCTATTAGCCACATTGCATCTGTGCTGGGGTTAGCATACAGGGTCAGACCAGTGCAAATACAATTTGTGCTAAATAAATGTTAGCTGTTTTCATTGTTACTTATTAGCCCAAATTAGTAATAGGTACATTAGAAACTGTACTTGAATGCACACTTGCAGAGGGTGATGTTCAGGTCTTGAGACTTCTCTATGGTTTATTAAAAATGTTCAGTTGTGACTCAAGGCATGGTGGTGCATGTCTGTAATTCCAGTACTTAGGGGACTGAGTCAGAAGGATCACAGGTTCAAAGTCAGCCTCAGGAACTTAGGGAGGCCTTCTGCAACTTAATGAAACTCTGTTTCAAAATTAAAAATAAAATAGGCCTGAGAGTATGAATCAGAAGTAGAACACCCCTGAATTCAGTCCTTAGTAACACACACACACACACACACACACAAATTCAGTTGTGGGACTTGTCTGAGTACCTGGCTACACTGAATTGCTCATAAATACAAACAGTACATTCACTTTTTAAATATATTTAAGCAGTCATTTCTAGATATATAGAAATAACTTTACTATACTATAATATTTGTTACATGGGGTTGCGGCCATATATTTAACCTATTTTTTGTCTTTCAATGTTTGTGTAACCTAACATCATACATACATATATATATTGAATGAACTGGGGATTAAACCTAGGGAGGGGAAGGAGTTCTACCTCTGAGCTACGTCCCCAGCCTTATTTATTTATTTATTTATTTATTTATTTATTTATTTATTTATTTATTTATTTTTGTGGTACTGAGGGTTAAACCCAGGGACATTCTACTGCTGAGATACACCCCAGTCCTATTTTATTTTAATTTTGATACAGGATCTCACTAGGTTGATGAGAGTCTCACTACTTGCTAAGGCTGTCCTCAAACCTGTTATCCTCCTGTCTCAGTCTCTCAAGTACTAGAATTACAGGCATGCACCACCATGCCTGGCTTTGTTTTTTTATTTTGAAACAAGGTTTCTGTAAGCTTCTAAGGGTCTTGCTAAATTGCTGAGTCTGGCCTTCAACCTGTGATCCTCCTGTCTCAGTCTCCCAAGTGCTTCAATATCACTTTAAACAGAGACCCACAAACAGTTGTCAGGAATTGGCTACAGAGATAAGCAGGAAGGAAACCAATATGAGTTGAACAGAATCCGGGTGAGGATCGGGCCTGGCTCTAGCAGCCTTGTGACCACTCTGCTCACCAGCCTCTCACACTGAAGTACCCTAGACTCTCTTGATGCTCCTCATTGCCACAGTGAACTGCTTCGGCTGCCTGGAGTGACTGTCAGGGTGATGCCTGACATCCCTTCTCATGAATTCTCAGCAGGCATTAGATGTGTGGAGAGAAGCAATTCCTGGCAGGACGAAAGAGAGGCATGTAGGGGCAGGGAATCAATATTGAAAATGCTACCCCACAAAAACCTAATATGTGTATTGCTGGATTTTTGCATTTTCTTACCACATCTTTTGTATCCTGATATCTAGTATCCTTGTATTCTAATTGTTCAAGACATTTTTCCCCAAAAAGAACTATGTCCAGGCCAGTTGACCTCAGGGAGCATCTCTTTCCTCACTCATCAAAATCTCTGTCTCATCCCTCAGAGCCTCTTCTTAAAAGATTCACATTGTATCTATGTATTTCAGGTTCATTCATTCATTCTTCAAAGGTTTACTGAGAACCTGCTGTCTACCAGTCACTGTTCTTGGAATTGGGGACACAAAAGTGAAAAGGACAGTTTCAATTCTCTTAGAGCCTATAGTCCCATTATAAAAAGTGACATACAATAACATTCCAAATAATAAAAAGGACCATGAGGAAAAATGAAGCTGAGTAGGGGCTTAGAGAGTGACAGGGCTGCTAAATGTGATAGTGTGGTCAGAGATAGTCTCCTGGGGAGGTGGCCTTCAAGTGAGGCCTGTGATTATGGGAGTCAGAAATCTTTATGGGCAGAGGGACAAGTACAAATGCCCTGAGTTAGGGGCTTGTGCTCACAGATTAGCAAAGAGCCTGATATGTAGGTGTGAGAGAGGGGGAGCTAAAGCAGAAGTCTAGATCAAGTTGGGGCAGGGATAAAGAAATCTTTTTTCTTTTTTCCTTTTGGTACTAGGGATTGAACCAGGGCATTCTACCTCTGAGCTATACCCTCAACTACTCCCCTTCCTCTTTTTTTTTTTTTTTTTTTTGGAAACAGGGTCTTGCTTAGTTGCTGAGAGTCTCACGAAGTTGCTGAGGCTCGTCTCAAACCTATCATCTTCCTGTCTGAGCCTTCCAAGTACTAGAATTACAGGTATATGCCACTGTACCTGGTTTCAAACCTCTTGACCCAGTGCAAGCTCTTCCAGAACACCACTGAGTAGCTGGAGTACTTGGTGTTTTAGGTAAGCTGGGGGTGGAGGAACTTGGGGCCACAGAGCCTTTGAAAGCACTTGTCATACGCAGCCAGTCCTGGAAGTGGCTCTTTCTCTCCTACCAGCTGTACATCCTATGGCACCAGGAACTGTGCTTGATCCCCTGCTTTGTCAGCAAACATGACATATATATGACTCACAGCAGGTACTTCATACTTGCATTAAATTAGAATGGAATCTAGCAGACACAGCAGATGCCTGGCATTCACTCAGCTAATAGCCATTTTGGCAGTCTATGAGCGACCCCAAATCAATGGCACGCAGTCAATACCTTATAATTTTGCTGAGGCTCTATCTGAATACTGCAGAGGGTTAGGAAGCTAACATGAAAGAAGGAAGGAGAGCTTGCAATAAGAATTGCCTGGAAAACAGCTATCAGGTGAGAGATCAGGTGCAGGAGTGAACACACCATAGACTGGAGGGTGAGGCTATGCACAGGAAAGTCCTGGCCCCAGAGAAGGATAATATTTAGGAAAGCCCAAGAATTAGGAACCTGCAAAGCTCTTGGGATCCCTTCCTTGTGATTGTCAAAGATCCACTGAATGGGTTTCTCCAATCTGAGAAACTCCTTAGAAATCAAGTCTCTTGCGATTATGGTGTCCTGACCATGCTTATGCATGACTGTCTAGGACCCCAAGTACTTTATTTTATTCAAAGTTTACCTCAATTATTAAATCTGATTAATATAGCTGGTTATCATCTAAGTTTTTTTTCTGTACAGTGAGGACTCAATGAATATTTTTGTGTGACTGAATAAATGACCTGAAATCATCAATACAAATGAAAAAATAAGTCAACATCATAAGAAACACCTAAAACAAAAAAATACATTTCTTTCACATTATCTTTTAAAATAAGACATCCAGTTGTAAGAAAGAGGTTGAAAGAACTTGAAGAGCCAGAGAACAAGCTTATTCCAATTCCAAACATTAATTAATTCGACAAATACTGTTAAGCACTCTTTCCATGCTGTGCACTGCACAACATAATATGGAACTTAGAGTCTCTTTAGAGACAAAGACAAGCAATTAGACAGTTTTGCCATTCTACAGCTTCTTCTGAGAAACCTTAGTGATAGGTTCTTCCAAAGCTGCTGTCAAATCCCCTTAAGAAATGTGTCTTCTGTTACCAGTCCCCCTCAAGTTTGGGGCCAGCAACATATGGGCTCTTGGAGGTGTTTCAGACCATTCCCGGGCTCTCAGTAGCTGTCTAGATCACTTCTTCCCAATCGTGCCTGACAAATAGAGGCCGTTTTTTCCTGGGAGTGATGCCAGGCATGGGATGAGCCTTCAGGGGCTGGAGAGCAGGTGTTGACTGGCCACACTGGCTGCTTCACTCTAGGAAGTGGGTGTGGTATACCATCCAATCCTTCCCTTCCTCTATCCATGTCCTAGGCATATCTCAGCTCCTTCGGGGAGTGGGGTCATTTACATGCCACTTCCTATGTTCCATTTCCTCTTCCCATTATCTATTTCTGTGCCGTGGACTGGACTTGCCTCACCAAAATTCTTATGTTGAAATCCTAATCCCTAGTATTAGTAGGCGGAGCTTTGGAGGGGTGATTAGGTTATGAGGGTGGAGTCTCATGAATGGGCTTAAGAGACATGAGAACAATGTCTCTGCTATCTGAGGCTATAAGAAGAGAATGTCTGTGAGTCACCTTCACCAAGCCCTCCACCTTGCCAGCACCCTGACCTAGGACTTTCCATCCTCATCCTCCCGAAGTGTGAGAATGGATGTCTGTTGTTTAAGCCACCCAGTGTAAGGTGATTTGTCATTGAGGCCTGGTCTAAGTGGTTCTCCCAACTACTTATCTAAAATTCTTACTGATACTCTTAAAGAAAGGTAAAAAGAAAGAGGGTGAAGGGACAGGGAAAGACAGGCACTACATTATGAGTGTCTACAATGTGCTAACAGCCCTGGCTAGCACTTTCTAAATGTCACTCATTTCCTCTCTCAAGACCTGGGTCTACAGAGTAAGGCCAATGGAAATTTTGAACCCTAAGTCTACTATTTATCAAGCAAGTGACTCAGAACTCTGAGTCTCCAGCTCCCTGGAGATATTGTAGCAGAGTGGATACCAGCACACATCCTGAGTTTAAACCCCAGCGCTGTGCTTATAAACTGTGTGCCTTGGCAAGCTGCTTCATCTCCCTGCCTCAGCTTCCTCTTCCCTAAAATGGAAATGAACTAAAATAGCAATACCCACAACAGTAAGGGTGGCTGTGAAGGTTAAATAAGCTAATATAAGTTTAAAAATTTGAATAATAACCAGCTCAAGGTAAGAATGTTGTTGAACCCAGGTTTGGAAGCTCATCTCACAGAAAAGCCAATGTCTGAGACATGAGTGTTAGGAAGAAAGAAAGACTTTATTTCGTTGTCAAAGAATGAAGAAAAGGGAGCTTAAAGCCGGGCATGATGGCGCATGCTTGTAATCCCAGCATTTGGCTGTGACCGGAGGATCCGGGTTCACGGCCACCCTCAGCTACCTAGTGAGGCACTCTGTAACTTAGTGAGACCCTGTTTTAAAATAAAGAATAAAAATAAATAGGGCTGGGGGTATAGCTCAGAGGTAGAATGCCCCTGTGTTCAATCTCCAGTAACACACACACACACACACACACACACACACACACACACACACACAAAAGGGGATGGGCGTGGTGGCATATGCCTGCAATCCCAGTACTTGGGAGAATGAGACAGGGGGATCACAGATTTGAGGCCAGCCTCAGCAACTTAGTGAGACCCTGTTTTAAAATAAAAAGTAAAGTAAGACTGGAGATATAGCTTGGAGGTGGAATGCCTCTGGGTTCAACCTCTAGTACTGAAAAACAAACCAAAACAATACAAAAATAAAAATAAAAAATAGAGCTGGGGTGTAGCTCAGGGGTAGAATGCCCCTGACTTCAAATCCCAGGACCACAAAAATAAATGATAGATAGATGATAGATAGATAGATTAGATAAATGATAGATAGATAGATAAATGTATGTGTATATATAGTATGTAATGTATATGTAATTATATATGCCTACATATATAATTTTTTAAAAAGACAGAAGGGTTCATTTTGGCACCTGTTTTCAGAGGTTTCCGTCTATGTGACTTGGCCCCATCACTGTGGGCTTGTGGTGAGGCAGATCATCATGATTGGGAAGTGTGGTGAGCAGAGCTGCAGAAAGAAGCACAGAGACACAGGATACACCCTTCCAGGACACACCCCCAGTGACCAACTTCCTCCAAATAGACCCCGCCTCCTACAGTCCCTGCCTACTCCCAATAGTGCCTTCAGTTAGGAACCCTTCAATGGAGCAATCCACCCATGAAATCAGAGCCCTCAGGATCTGACCACTTCCCCAAAGCCCCACCTCTGAATACTGCTGCATTAGGGACCAAACCTCAACACATCTGGGGGGACATTTCAGATCCAAACCATAATAAGTTATAGGGGAGAAAGACAAGCTAATAAATGGGAGGAACATCTGTGTCTCTTTAAAGGAATAGGCAGAGATCTTCCAAGAACTCAGGTGCCATCTCTTTTGACGCCTCCCATGGTTTAGTGTTTACAGGCATGGCAGCTGGTAGGTGTTCTTAGTCTTGGAGGGGGAGAGAGAAAGATAAGGCAAGTCTAGGTCAAGTTAATCCTGTATTATAGTTTTGGTCAAAACATTTCTCAAATGATAACAAGTCTATGTGCAGAGCTGAATAGAATCTGACCCCGAGGTTAAGGCAACAAAGGAGACAGACACAATATGAAGACAGAGATGATGAGTGTTTTCATTCAGTTCCAGTCACTCAAGTGAAGAGTCAGTGTTTTCCAGCAAGAGCAGCCTTACTCTCTTCAAGAGTAACCTAGGCAGCCATTATCATAACCCACATATCCAAGGTGTTACCTACAGCAAGGCAGATGGGAGACTAATAATGTGTTGTCCAGCTACATAAGCACCAATATTAGTGATTTTAAAGTCAATTAAGAGCAAGTGAAGCTAGAGGGTTAATTTAGGGCTTCCCCCCAGTAACAAGAACAAGCAGTTCTTACACCTTCTTGTTAAATATTTTTGAAATGTACAACTTCAGCACAGTGTTTGGCAGGAAGAAACACACAACACAGTCTGGCTACTACTGACAGTTTATTTCAATATCACTGCTGTTATTACTTTAAGTATTACTACGATAGTTACCTTCAGAAGACCCTGATGTCTTCCCTACTGAAGAACTTGAAAGGAGATTGACAAAGCAAAGGGCTTTAGCTCCTTGTCACTGAAAAGTAGGGGTTGGGATTCCACAGTCCCTGCACCACCTTCAAGCTTGTTAGAAATGCAAAAGTTCAGATCTGATTTGTGTGTGTGTGTGTGTGTGTGTGTGTGTGTGTGTGTGTGTGTGTGTGTGTTTATACTGTAGATTGAGCCCAGGGGATTTCTATATCCAAGCTACACCCCCAGCCTTATTTATTTACTTATTTGATTTTGAAACACAGTCTTGAAGTTGCTGAGGCTGGCTTTGAACCTGTAATCCTTCTGTCTCAAGTCTCCCAAGTACTGGGATTACAGGTATGTGCCACATTGCCAGGCTGGAATCTGCATTTTTAAGTAGATCCTCCAGGTGAGTCATGGGCAAGTTTAAATCTGAGAAACACTGCTCTAGCAAGTGCTAGAGCTACTTTTATCACTGGTCCAAGCCTTGGCTTCCCATTTGAATCATGTTTGAAATACACTGATGTCTGAGCTCTCGTCCCCACCCCCTGGAAATTCCGTTTTAATTGGCTGGAGTACAGGAGTTCCAAAGCTCCCTTGTGATACTAATGTGCAGTCAAGGCTGAGAGTCACCCATCCAGCATTGGCCCTGGAGGAGTCAGGCTGCAGGGGTACCTGGGAGTTTCCATCCTTCAGCAACTGCTAGTGAGAGTGCTGGTTTGTTTCTCTTCTTTTCAGGCCCAAAGGAAAGTGGAAGTACAAAGAGACACAGGAGGACACATTCTTTCTTTCCCACCCCCACTGCTCCCCAGTGCCCACTCCAGCCAACAGGACACATGACAAGGCTTTCTGTCCAGTGTTTCTGTTTCTCTTTGTTGCAGTTCACAGCATCCAGGCTGTGCTGGTTGGCTTTGTTTCCCGCACTCAGGTCACTGTGTTGATGAGGCTTGGCTTTTCTGTGAAGGAAGTTTGTGTTTCCTAAAGTAGTGTCCTTTTCTTTGCTTCTTCCTGTCCTGCCATTGCTCACAATTCCCAGAGGTTGTTCTGTTGGAGAAAACCTGATCAGAGATCTCTCCCCGATCTGTCTTGTCAGACCCTTGGTCCCTGATGGAAAATCCAATTTCTCAGGCAACTCAAGCAAGGTATCCAAGTGAGAGTTGCTGTCAAGACAACGTTCCAGCCTCATCATAAGCCAAGGACTCTCTGGGACATGGGCGAGAGGCAGCGGACAGTTGTCACGTGGGAATGAGGATCATGTCATTGTCTGAATTTTCAAGAGAAACTGGAAATCTGGAATTTTCAAGAGAAGTTGAAAAGCCTTCAGGTTTTTCAATGTTGGCAGCTAATTAAAAAACAAGCATAATGGCCCATTAATCTCAGAGGCCTTCCTGGTGTTCTCAACAGCCAATCTGGGATGGAAAAGAACCTCAAGCTATGGCAACTGTATTGGTCAAGGTTCACTGGAGTAATAGACCTCACAGAACACATATGTGGTAAAAGGGGGTTTATCAAATCAGCTTACAGTCCTGCATGGAGTCCCAAGTTTTTGACTGCATGTGGATAGCCAGAGGAACCAGCAGCTGGTGGAACAGTCCAAGAGTTAGAGTCACAAAATCAGAGTGACCACAATTCAGTCCTGGTCTGAGATGGAAAGGCCAGAAAACTCTCTGGAGAAATGATGATGAAGGCCCAGTTCAAAGATCTGAAGGCTGATATCTCAGATGAGAGCAGACAGGCTTTCTTCAGGAAGAACCAGCCATGCCTTCAAGCAGCTTTCTCCTTTTATCCAGGTCCTGCGCCTGTCAGAACTGTGCTGCCTACATTCAAGGCAGGACTCCCCTTCAATCTGCCATCACACCAACCAATCATTTCATCAACACACCCAAAGTCACATAATCTTAGGTGTTTCATGATCCAGTCAAGTTGACAATCCAGACTGTGTCACAACATCGACAATCCAGTTGCTGTGTTACCAACACAGCAATTAATCTAAATGATCTTTCTCTACCTTTGATGCTGGTAGTATTACGTTGGTAAGACACTAAGTCTCCTGAGTTGTGTGGCCAAAGGTTTTAAATTCATGTGGCTTGCTTTGGGCTTGTTAGTTTGGGAGACCCTCTGTCTTTAAAGGCACACTGTCATATGTCCAGGCCCAAACAGGATTGTTGACTCTAAGTCCTCAGTGTGGCCTAGGGTCACAGTGGACCTCTCTGCCTGGGGCCAGACATTGTAGGAGTTGTGCAGAACATGTTAAAATGTCCTGAGATAGCAGAATAGAAGGAAAGAAAGGCAGGTTTATGTTCTTCAGTCTTTTCTCTCCCTTACTCTCCTCCACCTATACCTTCCTCTCTCCTTTGTAACAGGGCCCCAGCATTTAACAGAGCTACTTGTTTAATGCTGCCATGTATCGTCAAGTGACTAACTGCTGTTCCCTCAATATGCTCTTTATACAAGATGATGCGACTTGTGTTTGTTGCTAATATTAGACTTGTAACAGACACCCTCATTGTTAGGTCCTGGGTACATGCAGAGCAGATTAATATTCCAAAGACAAAGGCCTCAAATGCCCAGTGACTTTAATAGCAGAACTTTCTACAAGTGACAGGGGCTCACTCTGCAATTGGCCAACATGAAGGGGACAGACCTTTGTCTGAGACATCTAGGAATTTGGATTTTCCACCAGGGATCAAGGATCTGACATGAGAGGTCTGGAAGGGACCTCTGACTAGGTTTTATTTTCCAACCAGAAAACCTCTGGGTATTGTGAACAATGGCCAGAGAGGAAGAAACAAGGAGAAGGACAGTATGTTAGGAAATATAAACTTCCACAGTAGAAAAGCCAAGTCCTATCACCAGCAATTGAGTCCACAGTGTAAATGTCTTTAGAAAAGTAAGCAGAGCTCCTGGGAGAGGGATGAGGGTTATAAAGAACCAGAGGAGATGTCTTCATGTGGACACAAGCAATAATACCCAGGTGATGTAGTCACCACTGGTGGCCAAACCTAGGACCCAGGAAGACCAGGTAGCAAGCCTGGGAGATCACGGGATACTTCAACTGACATGGCTAATGTCATGGTTCTTTATGCTCTTTCTATTTTACTCAATATAGCCTTGCTAAAAGGGGGGAGTTTACAAACTATGAACCTCCCGAGTCTAAGCATGAACACCCGGGACATTGTTCTCTCCTCCCTCATCCTCAGAATACTCTCATCTCACTTCCCTGAGGTAATTTGTTTCATAACATCTGCCAATGCACTTTATCAACCCACCCTCTGACCCCCTAATTTTAGCAGCCTGAACCCTCGTGAAAGTTAAAGTCACTCACCGTGGTAGAGGATGTCTGTCTGTCTCTGCTGCCTCCCACACATAGCCACATGCTGACAGGCTAGGTTGTTAATGAGCTTCTTCTGCCCACAGTGATCCTAGGACTAGTGCATTTCAAAACTGCCCAAGACTGGCTAAAGTCTCACAGGATCTTTTGGTCTCAGAGGGTTAAGTTGGAAAGGTTCTATATATTAATGATTCCATTTGGAATTGAGTCATCAGATTGATTCCCTGTAGCTAGCCAGTTTATAAGCTGAGTTTAATTTTTATTAAAAAAAACCCTCAGATCCCTAAAATATTTGTTTTATAAGTTCCAGATTTTCATACTTGCATTGTTTTTCTCCTAAATAAAAGCCTGGCCACTGGTGTTTATTGCATTTTGCTATAGGTCACATGCTTCCCACTGGTTATCTCACTCAATTCTCATGTCAACAATATGAGGCAGATATAGCATTTCCATTTTATAGAAGGGATTTAAGGCTTGGAGAGCTTAAAAAGCTTGTAAATGGTGGGGCTTGGATTTAAACCAAAGCCTCCTGATACTCTTAAACTATGCTTTTTCCATTTGCCTATTCTTTCTGAGTTCTCTTGCAATTCCTCTATGCTATTACAAGTAGACTAAGACAGACACACACAGATTTAGAGATAGGACTGACTTTTTTTCCCTTAGTAATGAAATAAACAGCCACTGTTTTAAATTCATAAATAATTACAATGAAATGAATACTTAGGCAGATATATTTTCAAAATAAATGCTGAAAGTTCTGTGTTGAAAATATAAATGACCTACTAGGAAGCTTAGATTGTGGGTTCCAGGATGTCTGAGACCATGTTTTATTCACCCTGTGTTCACAATAATTAGCATAGAGCCTGGTTCACAGAGGTTTACTTGCTCAGTATTGGCTGAATTTTCCCTCTGTCCCCATCAGTATTCCAAGGAAAGAGACCCTCTACTTCATTTAAATGGTTAGCCTCAGGGCATCCACTGAGCAGACTGCTTCTGCAACCATATGCATAATACTAACAGGCATTCTCTGGAGAAACCAGCCAGGCAGTTCCCCCATATCTGGAGAAGGTGGGCATGGGTCATCTTGCTGCACCAGAACCTCCAACTCATTTTGCACTACAGGAAGAATGAACAAGTATCTTAGTGATCTATGAACACCAGTAAAAGGCAGTCCTCCTGAGAGTTTTCCTACAGTCCATACTTAGCAAATTTAGAGCAGTTTCCAAACTCCAACTAATTTGATATTGGGTACTTTTAAAAGGTGTTGTTTGAGCCAGGCATGGTGGCACATGCTTGTAATTACAGTACTTGGGTGGCGGAGACAGAAGGATCACAGGTTCAAGACCAGCCTCAGCAATGTAGTGAGGCCCTCTGCAACATAATGAGACTCTGTTTCAAAATAAAAGAATAAAATCGGGATGTGGGTGTAGCTTGGGAGTAGAATGTCCCTGGGCTCCATCCCCAATACCACACACACACACACACACACACACACACACACATACATACATACAATAAAAATAAAAAATAAGTGTTATTTGAACATCCCAGAAGTGCTCAGTGGTCTATGGGCTAGGTGTCTTTCACTATAGGCTCATGGTGGGGTTGGGGGGAGAATAGTGTGTGTGTGTGTGGGGGGGGTGCATACACGAGTATTGCTTCAATGAGATTTAAAGTTGTCTAATATTCCTCTTTTTTCAAGTTTTTTCTTTAAGTATGGCAAAAAGCATATAGCATAAAAGTTGCCATATTTAACTAAAGTGTTAAATATATTTATATTATTGTGAAACATCTCCGAAATGTGTTTTTTTGTGGTACTGGGGATTGAACTCAGGAGCATTCTACCTCTGAGCTATAATTCCAGTCCTATTTTTTATTCCTTATTTTGAAACAGGGTCTCACTAAGTTGCGGAGTGCCTCACTAGGTAGCTGAGGCTGGCCTCGAACCCGGATCCTCTCGTCTCAGCCTCCCAAATGCTGGGATTACAAGTGTGCACCACCACGCCTGGCTTCCTTTTCTGAAATGATTTATCATGCAAATCTCAATCTCTACACCTATTAAACAACAACTTATATTACTTGTAAATTTCATCTAAAGTCTAGCTTTGCTATAAAGAAGACAACTCTAGCAGGGTGTGGTGGTGCACACCTATAATCCCAGTACTTGGGAGTGTCTGTGGTCTCTGCCATGTGTGGATCGAGCCAAGCAGGCTCTTAGGTTTAGTCAGTATTAGGAAAATACATCAGGAATTCTAACCCAAATAAGAACAACTTCTCAGCTTCCTCACTTTTCTTAGTAGGCAGAACTAGGTTAACTTCCTCATTGTCAATTTCTTGTAAGTGTCAGAGACTGAACAGAGAGGAGAGAGCCAAAGACATAGCTCCAGGGGCTTAGAAATTATTGTTCTAGTTTACTAGCCATGTATGAACCCAGGGGCATTTTACCACCAAGCTATACCCCCCCAGCCCAGTTTTTTTTTTTTTTCTTTTGAAACAGGTTCTCACTAAGTTCCAGAGGACCTCACTAAGTAGCTGATGCTGGCAGCGAACCTGCGATCCTCCTGTCTCAGCTTCCTAAGTACTGGGATTACAAGTGTGAGCCACCATGCCCGGCAACAACACATCTCATAATTAAGTATCATTTTCCACCATTCCCATTGTTTTCCCTGATCTGCTTCTCCTCACATTAGCCTAGGTAGGGTAGATCTTTCTCTGCACCATAACACATAAGTAATTCCATTATCAGAGCATTTCTCATGCTATATTGTAATTGCCTGTCTGTCTGTCTTTCCTGCCACTGCAAGTTCTGTGATGCCAAGGACTGTGCCAGTCTTGCTGCGGAATGGAGCTAAGTACAGCATGAACTCAGTGTTACAGGACTTTCCAGTTGTGTGAGGTGCCTTGCATGGCCCTCCCCTGGTCCAAGGCAGAGGAGGGTGCAGGGGATAACTGAACTTCTGTTTCTCTTCTGGTGTTGAGTCGTGCTGGTGAGGGCCGAGAGAACAGGAACCAGATTAAGCCTTGCTTCTCCTGAATAATCAGCATCTAGCATAATCCCTGGCTCATGGTTGTTAAAAAAACATTCAGAGAATGAATGAATGAACTAGAGCCACGAGAACCCAAATGAAGCTTCACAGAGGAAGAATTCTTTCTCTTTTTCTCTCTCTATTGAAGTATGCCTCTATAGCAGACAGAGTATTTATGTCTAAGGGGGAAGATAACAGTTATCATACAGGGAAAATACTAGGCTTAGTAGGTATAATTATAAGGGGATCTTTACCTCATGTAAAACAGAAGGGGGTGTGGGTGAGGACATGCTTGTTAGGAAAGGCTAAGGTTTATCATGCAAAGGCTCAAGAATAAGAGGAAGCATTGAATGTTTGTAGAACTGCAGAAATCTGAGTGTGGCTTAGGAGGGCAGAGTGGGAGTGGCAAGAGATGCCCGAGGGAGGGGTGCTCTCAGTGGTCTTGTGGATAGCTAGGGAGTCAGGCCACAGCCTAAGGCAACGGGAGAGTGATTAGAGGGCATAAGAGTGGAATGACAGAACCAGATTTATGCTGGAGAGTGGAGTAGGAGGGATGATGGGATAAACCCTGGGCATGAGAGGCCAGTGTGGTTTGTTCTATGGGATATGATGGGGGAGCAATTGTCAGAATACCTGGCAGAGGTAGGGGTCCGGAAGAGGCACCTAGGTGGGTTCATACTTTCAAAAAATGTGGGACAGAACCAACCAAACTATAGAAATCTACATCAAAGGTCATTGTATTTCACATCAGATATAACTTTTCCCAAGAGATGTTAGGATTAACTGGGTGAGTATAGAGACTTAATAGGATCTGGTTTGAAATCTCCTCCCTTGTGAAAAGAGTCAGTAGAAAATGAAAGGGAGCCGGGCGTGGTGGTGCACGCTTGTAATCCCTGCACATTCGGGAGGCTGAGACCGGAGGCTCCGGATTCGCGGCCAGCCTCAGCTACCTAGTGAGGCACTCTGCAAAATAAAAAGAATAAAAAATAGGGCTGGGGGTGTAGCTCGGAGGTAGAATGCCCCTGAGTTCAATCCCCAGAACCGCAAAAAAAAAAAAGAAAAGAAAATGAAAGGGACTAAACTCAAAAGGTAACCAGAAAGCCAGCAGTGACTTGTTGATGGACCTGTGTATCACGCACAAAGACACTGCTAAAGGCAGCATCCTCTGGAATGAGCAGTTAGCAGGTATTTAAATTGGATCAAAGCACTCTCAGCCTGGTGTGATAGCGCACAGTTGTAATCCCAGCATTTGGGAGGCTGAGACCAGAGGATCTGGGTTCACAGCCAGCCTCAGCTACTTGGTGAGATCCTCCACAACTTAGTGAGACCCTGTTTCAAAATAAAGAATAAAAAATAGGGTTGGGGATGCAGCTCAGCCATAGAATGCCTCTCGGTTCAATCCCTACTGCCACAAAACAAAAAAATAAGCATTCTCACCCTGTTGTTTGTTACTGATGCTTGGAGTAAGGATATTTGTAATTTGCAAAAGCAAGTTCAAGAGCCGGGGGTAGTGGTGCACGCTTGTAATCCCAGCATTTGGGAGGCTGAGACCAGAGGATCCGGGTTCGCAGCCAGCCTCAGCTACCTAGTGAGGCATTCCTCAACTTAGTGAGACCCTGTTTCAAAATAAAGAATAAAAAATAGGGCTGGGGGTGTAGCTCGGAGGTAAAATGCCCCTGAGTTCTATCCCCAGTACTGCAAAAAAAAAAAAAGCAAGTTCAAAATTGATATAATTTTATCCTTGGAAGACAAGTGCACAAAAAGAATCTCTATTGTATTATTAACTAAAGAAAATAAACTAGGCAAAATCATTTGTGAGATGTACAAATGTTCTGTTTACGTCTATAAGCCACTTCCAGGGGGTGGGGGACACTCAAATCCGCCACAATGGGTAGGGAAGTAGGGGCAGAGATGGTTATGCTTATGGGGGTAGGGATCAAGAAATTCTGAGAAACAGTGAATTAATATTTCAGTCATCTGGGCCACTAATCTATTGTGTTCTAATTTATGTGTTTGTTAAAGTACAGCATAATCATTGTGTGGCATCCATCACCCCAGACTTGGTGACAGCTACTGTGATCATCCAGAGATTAAGGTGACATTGCCTTGCTCCCAGGACCACAAATCAAGAATAAGACAGACAGGAATCATGACTATCTTAACATGAAAAGTACCACATCAGATGCATGGCCAAAAAACACACTGAAGAGAGGGTTGATTCCGAGTTGTTCAGTTGTTTTATACATTTCTGTATGCTTGAGACTCTGAATTGATACTAGTGAATATCTGTAGCCTTATAAAATAATATAAATATACTTTTTGAACTAGGGAATTCTAACCCAGGGAATTCTAACTCTGAGCTATCCCCCCAGCCCTCTTTTATTTTTTATTTTGAAGTAGAGTCTTGCTAAGTTAATGTGTACTGGACTTGAACCTACGATCCTCCTGTCTCAGCTTCCCAAGTACTATGATTACAGGCATGCACCACCATTCCTGGCCTCTCGTTTTTTTTTTTTTTTTTTAATTAAGGTACAAATTTAGCTTTCAATTTGGGGACCAAACCTAGTCAACATTTTCAGGCCCTGAAATCCATAAGAAATTTGTTCTTAAGTTCTAAAACATGTCCTCTTGAAACTTAGTCTTCTACTTTATAGACTCACCTTCTATAATATATTTTGGGGAGAGGCCAGGTTTGGGAATCAGAGAGACTTGCTTTAAATTTGGCTTACGACTCATAGGCTGTGCCATCCCCTGCAAGCATCAACATGCTCTGGTCCTCAGCTCTCCAAGTGATATAGTGGGGAAATGAGATTAAATAATAAGATGTCGGTAAAGGCACCTGGCGGTATCTCTCTCTCTATCTCTACGACCACCATCCTAGACCAACTTACCATCTCTCATCAGGATTACTGCCATTGTTTTTTCATTCCTTCTGGACCACTAATCCAGCAGTCTTTGCTTGGAAACCAAATGTGATTGTGTCACCACCATTGAAAAGATCAAAATCCTCAACACGGTTTACAATATTCTTTCTCAACTGCTGATCATGAGCCATTAGTGGGTCATAGAAACAATATCATGAGTCAACACCAGCGCTTTTTTTTTAAGTGGAATAAAATAGAACAGAAATACAAGATTGCAATGGCAATGGTGATCATAATTATTTAATCAAGCTTGTTTGTTTTTTTTTTTCCACTGTGGCCCTTGTTAAAAAAAAAAAAAAAGTCTGAAAGCCCTGCTCTACTGCATGATACTTCTGCCTCCTAGCTCCACCTTCCACAGTCTCCCTCAGTTCTCTGTTCTATCCACACCAGCTTTCATCAAATTCCAACAAATCATGCTCCCTTCTTCAGAATGACCCCTCAGCACATGCTGTTTTCCTCTTTGTCTAGTAAATGTCACCCTCCAAGTCTCCGACATCACTTTTCCAGGCAAACTTACCCAGACTGTATCCTGAACCCTTGTAGGGGTCAGGTCTCCAAAGATCGTGCTCAGTTTTAAATTATTCCTTTAATAACATGCTTCTTCCCTTAGCTAAAAGCTTTCCCATTAGGCTGCTGTCTTTGTGGCCGCAGGGACCCTATTATTGTTTACCACTTTAGTAACCCAGAGCCTAACTCCCGCGGGCACAGAGGCATCAAGGAAGGAATCAACCAGCCATCGACTAATGGTGCTGGCTGGTCCTTGCTGTGGGATTGGTTTCTAACCCTTGCATCAAGTAAAACACCGCAGGGACTAACCGTCTGTCTGGCTTAGAGCGTCCTTTAACAGTTTAAACAAAACAAAACTTGGATCTTGGTGGGAAGCGGACTCTGATCTTCATTGGATTTTAGGAGTCTTTGTCCTACCGCTCCAGGGAGCCACAGCTTTGAGAGCATCTCAAGGCCCCTTTGCATCCCTGAAGGCCCCCGGGGCGCGCGAGATCAGGAGGCTTCTCAGCACCCCGCTCAGGCGACCTTGTCTTTCCAGCTCCTCCCACTAGGCCAGCTCGCTCAGACCTTCCACTCTTCGCCGCTCTGGTCCCCGCGGACTGCAGAGCCCTGGCCGCGCGGCGGCAGGTGACCAGCGTCTCCAGCCTTGGCGCCGCCCGGGGGGAGGTCGCCCGCATCTCCCAGCTGTGCAGCCATCTTCGGGGAAGCCGAGAGGGAGAGAGCGGAGGGGCGTGGCCTGGGACCGGACCCGCCCCCGCCGCCCGAGCCGCCCCACCCAGCTCCGCCGAGCGCCCAGCCCGGGTTCGGACTTCCCCTCGCGGCTCTGCTCGGTGGTGTCGCGCCTCGCCGCCCAGCCCGCAGAGCCCGCGCCGCGGCCGCCCGCCGCTCGGCCCCACCGCGCTCGCAGAGGCCGCCATGGGCACCGCGCGGTGGCTCGCGCTGGGCAGCCTCCTGGCCCTGGCCGGGCTGCTGCAAGGCCGGCTCGTGCGCCGAGAGGAAGCCGGCTTCGGCGAGTGTGACAAGTTCTTCTACGCCAAGACCCCTCCCGCGGGGCTGGCGGACGATTCCCACGTGAAGATCTGCCAGCGCTTCCAGGGCGCCGAACGCTTCGCCACCCTGTACAGCACCCGGGACCGCATCCCGGTGTTCTCGGCGTTCCGCGCGGCGCGCCCCGCGTCAAGCAGCGCGGAGCAGCGATGGCTGGTGGAGCCGCAGGTAAGCGAGCCGGTTCCCGAGCCCCGCGGGGTGCCTGGGGCAGCCTCCGAGGGGCGCTTCACCGCACTGCGAGGGCTGTGCCAAGACAGGCCGCCCCCACCCCCGTGCCTTCGGTGCCTGGGCCAAGACACCCGGGCTTTGGATCCACCCCACTGCGCCCCCGGAGCTACAGCCGCCTCGCCCCAGTTGGAGCTACAATAAAAGCTGGGCGATCCTGGAGCCTTCATTGAAGCCAAGGGGCGGGAGGGCTCTTGGGGAGGTGTTTTCCCCTACATTTCGGCGCATACATCTGCAATGTCTTATTCGTTTCCTAAGAAGTAAGGAGCGTGAGCAAAACAGAGGCCCAGGAGACCATTCAAATACGGAGAAAGCCCAGGCTGGGCGCCCACAGGCCTGAGTGGGTTTGTGTCATTGCCGCAGCTGTTATTTGGGAGGGGGTGGACATCTTCATCCCCATTTTACAGAAGAGGACATCGAGGCTCAGGTGACAAGGTGGGGCAGGCCTTTTGGCTGAAAGCCACTCCTCTTTCTACCATGGAAAGCTTCCCTTCAGCAGAGCCCCATCCTAGCATGGAAATCCTTCCCTCTATACAAGACAGTGAGTAAATTAGATATGAAATTATATTGAGTTAGAACAATAAAATAAAGAAATAGATTTTTAGAAACGCAATGGGAGAATTGCAAATGGTAGAGAAATCGACTGCCTTTAACTATTGGGAAGGACACAGCAGTTTTTCCTGATTCTTCGTATCCGCATCTATATTATCAGACCACTTGGGAGATCATGTCTCTTTTCATGGTGTTCTGTCCATCAGCTGACAGTGACAAAACATTCCAAGAGGCCCTGCAGAACCTTCTGGCTTACACTTAGCACATCCTGGCTCTCTGCTCAGTCTACCTCCTCTCTAGAATCCCACCCTGCTTCTGTTTAACCTCTCAGCAGCTTCTCACCTCTGCCAGGGCCTACCTGGGAGACGTCCCACAGTGCTTGGTTCCTGATGGCCACAACTGCCCAGCCAGCACAATATCAGGTGAACAGCCAACTGGCTTTCAGGTGCTTCATTCAGAGTCTGTGGGTTGTAATCTCATTCAGATTATTTCTAGCTCTGACATCTTGGCCAAGTCTCAAGCAATCTGCACTTAGTTTTCTTACCTTCTCTTCAACCTTCTACCTGTATTTACCTGTTGATTTCAGGACCTCCCTAAGACATTTTAATCTAAAGTTAGTCTCTTCCACAGGCACCCTAGAACTCTCAGTACTATATGACTTGAGTTCTTTATTACGTACTGTGATTGTGGCCCTAGAAAGAAAATAGATGGCCTGGACCTTTCTCCTTGAGACTCTCTTGCAGAAACAGAATGCACACAGGAACAAGTCATGAGAATGTATGCTGGACAAATGTCACTTAAATTCAGAACACATTCAGTAATTACCTGCTCTATGCCAGACATTTAGGATACCAAAGGAACTGAGTGTAGCTCCGGAACTCAAGGGCTTCCTCATCTGCAGGAGGATTTTGCTGGGTGAAGAAATGACATAGCATCTAATTAGAGTCATGCTATGTGGTATCAAATCCCAGTTCCTCCACTGACTGTATGTAAACTTGGGCAGGCTATCTTGGAGATAATAACACTGAGTGGTTGTGAAGATTAAATTACTTACTTACATATAAAATTCTTTGAGATATATCTGATATATAAGTACTAGCTGTTGTGTGACATAAGCAAAAAAAAAAAACCCATAATTTAAAAACAGTAAACAAAGCCCTATTATATTTCATCTATCATTAAGGTAATAAGGAGAAAGCCTTTGGGTCAGGTTGACCTGTGTGCTGTGCCTGGGAGAATAAGATGAAATTCAGAAAGGAGATGAGGAGGAAAACATTTCAAGCATAGGAAATGTCATGAGTGAGAAAGAGGCAGGGCATCAGGGATCAGTGCACGGGGAGTGGTGGAAACTGGTAAACTAATGCGGGTAAGTAGCTTATAGTCCACTACTCTGTGCTCAGAATCAAGGGGAGTGGTGGAAGGGAGAGGCCTGGTAGGGAGGAGTCAGGGAGGAAGGCTTAGGGAGGCAGAGCCTTTCATGCAGTTACTGAAGGAGCCCCAAAGGGGATGATTAGACAGGGAGGAAGTGGAAAGAGCTAAGTCACAGAGGCCGACTTTGGGTGGGATAATGAAGGTCGGGGCTAGGAAGATAAAAGAGCCTGGGGAGGGAATGGGAAATAGGTCCAAATAGCAACTTGAGAGAGGAGATGTGTAGCGGCTCTGGAAAGTACCAGAGGCCAGAGTGCCTACCCTGTGAGAGAGATCAGATCAGAATGGTCACCTGGGGAAGTGTAGGATGTTTCTCCCTGCAAGACAGATGGGCTCCAGGCACCATCCCCCCACCCCCAACCTCAGGTCCAAAGAGTATTAGGAGGGAAGATAGGAGAGAGGGAGGGAAGAGGAGACAGTAGGTGCAGGAGGGCTCCAGAGCGCACTGCAGCAAACCTGACCCCCCTGCTGCCTGCTCCCAGGGAGGCCTGCCTCTCAGCCAAGGTCTCTGCTGCAGAGAGTTGCTCAGGGCTCAGTGTGTACTCTGGCTGTGGCCAAGCAGTTTATAATGCCAAACTGCCTTGTGCCCACATCACCTTCTTATGAGGTCAGCATTACCAAGAGGCCCAGCAGACAGGGGACGAAGAGACAGGAGAGCAAAACAGCTCAGTGCTTGCCTCTGATGATGGTTCAGGACAGGCTGCACAGATACTAGGATTCTCACAGCCCCATTCAGCAGCTTTCCAGGCCGGCCTGCAGTTCCCCTTTGAAAAAAGCTCCTAAATCACAGATCACAGAAACTTAGTAACTCTTGTGCTTAAACCTTTTTGGTGTTGGCTGTTCCACACCTCCAGGACAAAGTTCAAGCTGCAGAATTACAAGGCCTTGCAAGGCCTGGCTCCCGTGTCTGGTTCCAGCCGTGTGTCTTACCAGGCCCCACCTCACATTTCTGTCCTGGTATTATCAAACTACTGGGAGCTCCTCTCCTGAGCTCTACTGGTTGTTAGATTTGTTTCTTTGTTCCTGCTGTTTCCCTTCACCCCAACACTCTGTCTACACTGCTCCCATCCAGCCCTTCACTCCTCCCCGGCTACTTCATCCTTTAGGATTCTGCTGGTATGTTTCCTCCTACCGAAAGAATTGTCCACCTGTGTTAGATCCACCTCCTCAACCAGGCTCACCTCTTCAGTGCTCCTGTAATTTCTTCATTTTTGTACTTGCCACATTGTTTTTTCATGAGTAACTTGCTTATCTATCAGTCTCACCAGCTGGAGCTAAGAACTGCATCTAATTCATTCCTAATCCCTACCACACAGAAAGCACTTAATAAGTGTTAAGTGAAATATTTTTATTGGAACAAAGTAGTTGGGAGGATCAATCAGGCAGTAGAGGTGAGATGTTCTGCTTAAGTTTTCTTGGTGGGGAGCTTCCAGGTTCAGAAGCTTGTCCCTATATATTGAATGACCCAGAGTTCAATCTCTAGTATAGTAAAGGCTGAGAAAACCTATGTTATGTGCTAAAAATTATTTAAATTATTATCATTATTGTTATTTTTATTAGTAATAGTAACTAGTAATAGAAGCAGTAATAGAACCAAATAAATAACTGTTGAATAAATAACCAAATAAATAACTGTCGGCCGGCCGCCCCTGTTACAAACATATTCCATTTGCAGAGCTGGAACCTTCCTTGATGGCCATCCCATCACTCCTTGCTCTGGCCTTTGGGACCCTCCCAAATGATTTGGATTTCTTCTCTGCATAACAGCCGGTTAGTGTCAGTTACACCCTCCCATGTCTGCCCACACTGGAGTAGTTTAAAAGAGACATTTTGGGGGGATAGAATGAGACATTCAAAGAGAAACAGAAAAAGCAGATAGTTGTTGTAGTTTTATGTGGCATGTGCTTATTTTTTTTTTTTTTTTTTTTTTTGCGGTACTGGGGATTGAACTCAGGGGCATTCTACCTCCGAGCTACACCCCCAGCCCTATTTTTTTATTCTTTAGTTTGAAACCGAGTCTCACTAAGTTGCGGAGTGCCTCTCTAGGTAGCTGAGGCTGGCCACGAACCCGGATCCTTCGGTCTCAGCCTCCCGAATGCTGGGATTACAAGCGTGCGCCACCACGCCCGGCTGCATGTGCTTATTTTTAAATTGATAGTGGAGAGAAGGTGATAAAGAGATGGGAAGACCTATCCTTACTTGGCATGAAGGAGATAGTCTGGAGAGTTTCAATTCAAGATACCAGAAACCTGAGATCCGGGATCTGATGTAGTGCATGGGGGGCGGGGGGTTCAAACTTTTTAGTCTCAGCTACTTCCCCTTTAATGATGATTTTCTAAAGAACATTGCCAATTCATTCCACAAGCCGACATGTAAGGCCTTATCATTTTATAAACATGAACACTGGAAGGAACTGGCCTTAAATTCAGCAATGATAGCATGTATTTAATATTACACAACACTGTGAAGTAGATACGGTATTATCTTCTTCATTGTAGATGATGAAACTGGTTCTCAGGGCCAGTTGTGGTATCTCAGGTCACACTGCTCTGATCTGAATTCATGGCTAATTGCTCTTAGTCACTCCTGTTTTTATACATCGTGGAGAGTCTTTGACCTCTCAATGGATCCACCACATTAGTGGTATTAGCACTTTAATTCTCATCTTAGAGATGAGAATTCTAATTTCAACTCCATTCCTGTTTCTCAACAGTTAAAGGACAAATGAAAGCATATATTTGGATTTGTAAATGTTGCTCCACCGGGCGTGTTGGTGCATGCTTGTAATCCCAGCATTTGGGAGGCTGAGACTGGAGGATCCGGGTTCTCGGCCAGCATCAGCTACCTAGTGAGGCACTCCGCAACTTAGTGAGACCCTGTTTCAAAATAAAGTAAAAAATAGGACTGGGGGTATAGCTTGGAGATAGAATGCCCCTGAGTTCAATCCCCAGTACTGCAAAAAAAAAAAAAAAAAAATTGCTCAAGGGGCAGTGGCTCTGGAATGAAGGAGATATTTCGATTAAATGCAAAAACATTTTCTTAGAGGGCCCAATAAGGTCATATTTCAAATCTTACTAAATGCATGTGAACAGTTGTCAAAAGTTAGAATCTTTACTAAGTCCTTGATCTGTAACTTTCATCAACAGTTTCCTGTTTACATACTCTGAAATGCTTAGAAACACTGTTTAATTTATTCTAGCCTCAACCCTCTTTCCATTGCCTCAGAGGACAGAAAGATAGAAGATGTCATACACTTAAATCTCTATGCAAGGAATGCATTAAACAGAACAATTCTGATTCTTACTTCCTGTTAGAGACTTGATTCATATCACCTCCTGCCATTTACAAGCTATGTTTGACCTTAAATTCTTCCAGCCCTGTTTTTCTGGTCAGTTCTTTAGAGGTAATAACAATGTTTATCTTATACAGTGCATGTGAATAAACAAGATAGCATGTGTAAGCATGCCACATAGTACTTGGAATATAGTAATGTCTTAGTAAATATTAATCTTTATACTTTTTTAAGGTCTTACACTAATAAGAATGAGGCATACACACACACATGCACACATACACACACGTGCCTTAAATTTACATACATGAAATGTTGGATTAGATAGGTGACTCCTACGGTTCTACAAAATGCTCTCAAAATGTAAAACATTCATCTGTGAGTCATAGAATTTTTGATATATGTCTTACATTCCTATAAGTGCTCAGAAAAATGTATGGCAAGAGATTGAATGAATGAGTAGATGGATGGAATTAGGTGGTTAAAAACCAGCAGCAACCAAACAGATAGCAGAGATACCTCCGCCCTATCTGTCCTCAGCAATGGAGAGGCCTGTTGTCCCAAAACAGTGAGTAGTGGCATTCCAATCTATTGTGCTGAGCCTGGGTAAGGCTGATTCCAAAGTCACCCCCTCACATTTGTTCCTCATTGTGGTGCAAGGATCAGAAAGAGGAGCTGCATGTGCTGCCCTTCATCATCTTTTTCTCCTTTTCTGGCCTTTTCTTCATCTTTGAATTTGGGTGTTTCCATTTCTTTCATAGGTGAGTCTCAGGAGTGAGTTAAGGTATTCACTTCCTATTGGCAGAATGTTTTAGGGATATTTTGTCTGAAAACAGGATTGGTGGTGATTACTCTCTATTTTGTTCTTTCAGTTCAAACAGATTTGGACAGTTCAGGAAAGGAACTGTTGTTTATTGATTCCTTACTGGGTGCAAAGGTCTTCATACTCTATAGTGTCTATGTAACAACTCTAGGTACTGAGATCCATGCCCTGTAGTTTGGGGAACTGAAGTTCATTCTGGATAAGTAACATGTCAAAATCATCCAGCTGTTGTATGACAGAGCCTAGGCTGGAGCTGTGGCTACCCACTTCTAAAGCATTTCGTTTTGTTTCTTCTTGTCATTCTCCTTTCCAATTTAAATGCCAGAATCCAAACTGACTGACTAGATTTATTTTATTTTTGTTCTGCTGAATTAATCAAATTGTTTGGATGGTTTATGGCTTCACCGCTAACATACCATCCTGAAAATCCCAGCTTCCGATTGCTATTAGTTTAGTTACTAGTTCATGGTGAGTGGATGGAGCTTTCCTTGGGAAACAAAGATTTTACCCTTTGGGTTTCTAATTTCTCTTCCTTTTAAACTGTCAGCTCTAAAAATGAAAATATGAGAAAGTAAATCTTCTCACTTGGCAGTGGCTCTCACTTCCAGTGATCCGATCTTGCTCCTAGAATTACTATTAATGCAAGAATATTGGGGTTCCTCCTCCTTCTTCAAGACGTATTTCATATTTACTAGGTGGTTGCCCTTTTATTAATTAAAACTTGACCTCTATCATACCAGTATTATGTTGCCTGCTGGTGTATGCATTTGGCCATAGAAAGGAAGGAGAAAAAAAAACAGAAACTGATTCATAGACTGACCCAAGAATAGAAGCACCATTTGGTATGCCAGTCATGCTTGTGTTGACCCAGCTTCTGAAGGAAGTATGGCTCAATCAAAAGAAGTCAAGCTGAGAACATTTTATGTTTTTAATCAAAACTATTTCATTTTTGCAGAACAAATGATTGTTTGAAAATATAAGTCAAATCATACATTCTAGTTGACTCGTACTTTAATTTTAGAGATGGCTCATCTCAAGCTTTGATTAGCAGACAGCAGCTTTTTTTTTTTTTTTTTTAAGTTATGTATGTCGGGGGCGGGGATACTTGGGATTAAACCCAGGGGCACCCTACTTAGAGCTATACCTCCAGCCCTATTTTTTAATTTTGAAACAGAGTCTCTCTGGATTGCTGAGGCTGGCCTTGAACCTGCAAGCCTCCTGCTTCCCAAATACTTGGATATGGGAAATCAGGGAAGAGGCGAAGTTTTAAAAGGGTTTCCTGGGAAGATGCCTTTGAGTAGATGACTTTTCAGTAAAGACCTGCAGGAAGTGACAAAGCCAATCATGCAGGTGTTTAGGGTAAGAACGTTCCAGGCAGAGAAAGTTGGCAGTGCAAAGGCCCTACAGTGTGTGTGATCCTGTGTTTGAAGAAGAACCAAGAGGTCAGAGTGGCTAGAGAAGGATAAATGAGAAAAGCAACAGGAGTTGAGGTCAGAAAGGTGGAGAGGGAGACAGTGGATCATTTAGGTCCTTGTGGACAATTTATAAAAAATTTGGTTGTTACTTTGCATGAAGCAGGAAGCCATTGGACAAGGTTCTGAGCAGAGAGTTTTGACATGATCTGACTTACATTTTTTTGTTTTTTGGTACTGGGATTGAACCCAGGGGCATTCTATCTCCGAGCTACACCCCCAGTCCTATTTTTTATTCTTTATTTTGAAACAGGGTCTCACTAAGTAGCTGAGGCTGGCCTAGAACCCGATCCTCCTGTCTCAGCCTCCCAAGTACTGGGATTACAAGGGTATGCCACCATACCCGGCTCTGACTTACATTTTAATAGAATCATTTTGACTGCAGCCTTGAGAACAGATTCTCAGGATTGAGGGTCACAGATGATTCAAGGGGTTGGGCCCAAGTAACCAAAAGAATAGAGTTGCCATGATAAAATGAATCTACAAAAGAAGGAGCTGGTTTGGGACCATACTGAGAACTCCCCTCTGTCCACATGAGCAAGAACTGCGGTCACCAGAGGCTGAGAGTGGGGCAGCAGAGAGCTGTTGTTCAGTGGGCATAGAGTTCAGTGACACTAGACAATAAGTCCTAGAGCTCTGCCCGGCAACATGTGCCTATGGTTGACAATGCTGTATTGTGCACTTCCAACTTTGTTGGGAGGGCAGATGTCATATAAATGTCCCTAACACACACATAAGATGAGAGTGAAAGCAAAGGGTCACAAGCAAATTTGGGGAGGGGTTGGATGTCTCTGTTATCTTGATGTGGTGATGGTATTGGGGCGTTTGCGTGTGTCCAAAGTCATCGAATTGCACATAGTAGTTCTTTATATGTGTAGTTCTTTACATACCAATCCTACCTCAGTAACGCTGTGTGTGTGGGGGGGAAGGCGGGGCAGGGGGACTCAGTTTCAGACAGACTCAATGTGAGATACTTCTAGGCATTCCTGGGAGCTCCACGTACAGGTCTAGAGCTCACTGGGTGCTCACTACATAGCAGGCACTTTGCTAGACTGTTTTCCCCACATGCAAACTCACTTGAGGAAGTAATCAAGAATATTTGGGATGAGAGAAAGGGAGAAAGGGAAGGGTCACAGATGACTCAAGGGTTTGGGCCCAAGTAACCAAAAGAATGGAGGTGCCATGAAAAAATTAATCTACAAAAGAAGGAGCTGGTTTGGGACCCATTTTGTCCCATCTTTCCAGATGTGGAACACCTATAAAAACTTAAATATAGCATAGGGTATAGAATGTAATTATATAACAATGAGGATATAATTATGTCATAATATAATATATTCATAACAATATAAAATGTATATGTAGTCTAGATTGTGATTTCCAACATATTTTAACACACTCATTCAATTTCATTGAAATGTTTGCAGAATTGAAAACTTGGGACTTAATAGGCTAACTCTCATCAACCTTAGGAAATAGAAGCTATTATTATCCTCCCTAGAAAGAGTAGGAAAGTGAGGTACAGAGAGATTAAATTATTATTCCACATTCATACAGTTAAGAAGAAGTGGGGATGGGGTTTGAACCTGAGCTGTCTGATATCACAGTGTACTTGGAGTCTCCTCTGTTACCAAACCTGTTAATGTATGAGATGAGCTCTTATTTAACTCACTCTCTCTCTCTTTTTTTTTTTTTTTTTGCAGTACTGGAGATTTAACTCAGCTCTGCCCGGCAACATGTGCAGTACTCAGGGATTTAACTCATTCTACCTCCGAGTTATACCCCCAGCCCTATTTTTTTATTCTTTATTTTGAAACAGGGTCTCACTAAGTTGCAGAGTGCCTCACTAGGTAGCTGAGGCTGGCCAAGAACCCAGATCCTTCGGTCTCAGCCTCCCAAATGCTGGGATTACAAGCATGTGCCACCATGCCTGGCTTTTATTTAACTCTCTTGAATGAATTTCTTCTTTTGAAAGTTCACATGTTCATTCATTAGCTGAGTATGTTACCAGCTCACAGCCCCAAGCCAAGGATCGTCACAGGCTCACAGCCTTTATCCTTTGTTCCTGTAGCAACAGCAGGGTTATAGGTTCACTATTCATTGCATTGGGTTACAGGGCCTGCTGCCCTCTAGTGCAATCTTGTTCTCTTCTAATTACTCTTGAACACTTCCTATGGTCCTTCCTATGCAAACAGACATTTTCCCATAAAGCATAAGGCACCAAATTGAGGCTGGGGGAAATACATCATTTGAAAACTTTCATAATTTTGTGGAGCAACAAGTATTGTCCCCTAGCTCTCAGTGAGACTGGCAGAAATGAGAGGGTGGGGGATAGGGTCCATGGGGGTGTGGAGCTGTTGCTGCCAGACAGGCTGCTGGGTTAGATGTGGGGCACCAGGCTGAGGAGAGCCCTGCTCCTGACCTAATGCCAATTGCCCTGGGTAGGGGCTGAATGCAGACCAGCCACACCCTCCAGAGCTCCACCTATTCAGAAGAGGCAGGGGACTCAGTCCACTCTTTAGCTCCAGCCAGTTTAGGAACCCTTTTCATGCAGCTAACCTGGCTCCCCAGGAAGTAAAACCAGCTGAGGGTAGCACATTTGAAACTTCATAGCCCAATAATGCAGTGGGTTCCACTTTGGTGCTGGAAGAGGAACTTTGTCCAACTTGGAACACTCTACCTCTGTGAAGGTGCAGAAATTCTTTTTTCCTTTATGACTGTAAGAAGCTAAAGTCCTTGACCTTTGTAAGTTCTTACCTTTGTCCTTAATCCTGACTTTGATACAGCTTGGCGAATGTGTTTGTGAAATAGCAATGTGGGTTTTAGGAAATCTATGTGGCATTATCTTTATATTTATAACTGAAGGAAGGAATTGACCCAAATCAAATTTGATGATTGAATGGACCAGCATGCATGCTTGATTGGGACCATATAAGGAAGTGGTCACTGTTTCTGAAAGATTGAGCATCCTCTTATCTCAGGACCCATGGAAGCATGGAGAAAGGAAAGCTAAGTTTATGAAGCATAATTTTTTCCCCTCATTCCTGGATGTCTATTGTATCTGGCGCCATGGTACCCACCAGAGCACTGGACACAACTCCTGCGACGACATGGACTCTTTGGAGTGGCTGATGACCTCACTTTCTGTACCTCAGTTGTCCCAACTTGACTTCTTTGCTGTCTCTTATTGTGAGGTCAAAGTTCCAATCATCTCTTATCTAAGTCCCTGCAAAACAACTTCCTGGTGGTTAACCCATCCCACCTGGTTCTCTTCCAGCTTCTCTCCAGTCTGAAGCTAGGTAAATCCTCCCCTGACATTCATCTCCTCCTGTCTCCCATGGGCTCCCTGGAAACCCTTTGGCATGCCCCATTTCTCTTCAGATACAGGCAGCCTTATCATGGCCTCCAGAGTCAGCCTGCTTTGCCCCAGTCCCTCTCCAGCCTTATCTGGTGTCATACACCTTGCCAGGCCTTTGACTCTGGCCACTGTGGCTTCTTTTGGGCTTTTTTTTTTTTTTCTTTTTAAAATGTCCACATTTTCACCTATTGCTGGGCCTTTTACATGCTGTGTGTTTTGTTTTTTGTTTTCCATGATATTCCTAACTAGGTCAACTGCCCAAAATACCCTGTAGTAGCACCCAACACACCTTATTCTGCCTGCATGTTGCAATTACACATCTATTTGTGTGATTAATTGAGTGCTATTTATATAGCCAACTAGACTCCTAAATTCCATCAATGTAGGGCCAGGGCTATCATTGCTCACCATTGAATACTCATTATCTAACATAAGGCATGGCAAACTTTTTCTGTAAAGGCCCAAATAGTAAACATTTTAGGCCTTTCTCTGCTGCAACTATTCAACTATGCTCTTTTAGTACAAAGTCAGCCACATACAAGAAAACTTTACTTATGAGAGCAGGTGGTTAGATTCGCTTTGGCTCCCAGGCTATAGTTTGCCAACCAGCTACGCTTAGTATGCGCATAACAAATCTTGCTGGATATTGAGCATTTAGCAAATGTGGACTGAATAGTGGCGCTGACATTTGAAAGCTGAGCAGTCCTATTCCTATTATAGCACCGTAGCCTTAGATGTAGATCTGTGGACAATTCTCAGCTAAGCTTTTTACTGTGGTGATGGTAGTAGTTATTATTTATAACATTTATGTTTCTTATGATTACAAAAGTAACATATGCTCATGGTAAAAATTTTCTTGAGCATTTCAAAGTATATACAAAAAAGGCTCTATATTTCACGGATAACCAGTCTTTACAATTCGTGCATGTGTGTTTATGTGTGTAACATTCCAGAAATTTCCATCACACCTAAAGACACATGCATCATTGCATACCCCTTATTCTGTGAAGCCACAGTCACCACACCAATGGAGTGGGAGAGTGTAGGGACCCTTTTAATGCATGAATTATCACATAAACAATTTATTTCACAAAGCATTTTAATATAGAAATAGAAAACTTGCAAGGTATACTTTATCACATTTTATTCCAAGAAATATAATAAATAACTCACTGATGGCTTGAAGTAGTCCAACCTTTTCCTCTTATGGAAGAGGAGACACATTCCCAGCAATTCCCTGGTCTGCCTGAAGTTATAAGGCCAGGCAGTGGCAGAGCTGACGGATTTTCCACATTTCTAAGTTGGTGTTCTGTGACTAAACCCTACTGCCATACAAGCTCACATAAGAGTACTTGGAGAGATTTTGTGAGCTACATTTATAGAACTCAGGAAAAAGTCAAAGAAATGGAAATTCTTGTATTAACCTCAAGTGATATTTATTGCATAGCATCAAGAAGCAGGTATTGTCTCTTCTGTGCTTAAGAGGTGGTAAGCATAAAGAACTTAAAGAGGACATAGGTTGGATGCAAGTAAATCATTTCCTGATACTGAAAGTTATATTATGGAAGAGAGGCCAAGGGCTGTCAAGTTCTCTTCTCTAATGATCTTTAAAATGAAAGATAGCTTTGGCTGTTGGCTTTGGAGAAAAGCTTTCTATTACAATTTTATAAAGAGACAGGCTGTGGGTTCTCCCAGTTTTCAAATGTGAGTAACTCATAATTGAATTGACAATGGCATGTCATGCTGCAGTCCCATGTCCAGAGAGCTCATTGACGAGGCTTGTTACTGCTGTTGTTTTCACTGTGGCCATGTGGATACTGTTCGGCTCCTCTATTCCTCCCACAGACCAGTGCCTTGGGCTATCTGGTCAAGAGAGGAAAGAAAAACTATGCCTGAATTCTCAGTATTTGGAAAGCCGAGATAGGAAGATCACAGGTTTGAGGCCAGCCTTAGCAACATAGCAAGACTCTTAGCAACTTAGTGAGACCCTGTTTAAAAATAAAAGTGAAAAGGGGCTAGGTAAAATGCCCCTGTGTTCAATTCCCAGTACAAAAAAAAGGAAAGAGGGAAAGAAGAAGCTAAGAATCTAAGAAGACTGTTATATATGCTGTGTGTGTGTGTGTGTGTGTGTGTGTGTGTGTGTGTGTTTCCTCTCAGCCCAACCACTTTTTTTGCACAATAAATGTGCTCACAGGCAATCAGAGACATGAATTTAGCATGAATTTGCTCTCTTCCCTATCAATGAATTGGGATTAAAGAAATAGGCATAGAATTACAGGAAGTTTCAGTAACAGAAACAAGCTCACATCATTGATTTGTCTGCTTGGCCACCTGTTCATTCATTTGTTCATTCCTGGTCAGCAGCTCTAGACTTAACATTGTAAAGGAAAAGTCATCTTGACATCCAGCTGCTGATTGCAATTTTAATCTCTGTTGTCATTATCTTTAGCATCAAAACTGCTTATTGAGATTTTAGGACTAAGTCAAGAAATAGAAGTTTGAGATGCAGTCCTGGAACTGGACACCATCCTCACTGTCAGGTGTCTTATTACTTATTTGGGAAGGCAGATCATGACCAAGAAGTGGTTTCCTTAATTTTCTCTCAATAGACTCTTATCCCCAAAAGGGCAGGGACTGAACATACAGAATGGTTAAGAAAATGAGTTTTGTAGTCAGACAAAATTGGGTTGAGGCCCAGCTCTGCCATTTGCCATCTGTGTGACTTTGAAAATGTTACTGACTCTCATGGAGCCCAGTTCTCTATCTGTGACCTGTGGCTAATAAATTACACTTGCAGAGGAGGTGAGAGGATTTAGTGAGACGGTGTGTGCAGAAGGCCCTCTGCATTGTGCCTAAGCACTCAATACATACAGGTTAAGCATGCTGAGCAAAGAAGTGACCTTCGCTTCCCTGACCACGCCTGCCTTAGACACAATCAGGACAAGTGTACTGCACTCCTAGGTCTAACCTAGGATCATCGCTGAAGAACCTTTATTGTCTCACACACCTGCTCCATCACCACCTTACTGTAGTGGCCTCAGCTTTTCCTCTGGGTTCAGCTGCCTAGCCCTATTCTATATGTTATCGTTGCCCATGGATACTCTTCTCTTTTGAAACAATTGGCAGAAATTCCTTCTCTGTCCCCTAGAATGTCCCTCTGATCTGCTCCCAGACTTCTGAGACCAAGACAATTTGTCTTATTTGTTCTCAAGGGGTTTTTTTTTTTTTCAATTCTAGGGATTGAACCCAGGGTATTCTACCTCCGAGCTACACCCCCAGCCCTATTTTCATTCTTTTATTTTTAAACAGAGTCTCGCTTAATTGCAGAAGGCCTCACTAAGTAGGTGAGGCTGGCTGAGAACTTGCAATTCTCCTGTCTTGTCTCAGCCTCCCAAGTACTGGGATTACAACTGTGCACCATGCCCGGCTGTTCCCAAGTTTTAACCCTGATAGAAAGTTCTGTTGCCTTCACAGTCCTTGTCCCTGTTCCCTCAGGGGCTTACTGGGTTCTTAGCATATAACTCCTGTCTTTCAGACTTGCTGAATCATAAACTTACCATGCTTATTCAGGGGCAGGATAGGGCTGTTGTAAGGCAGCACTGGTCGATTTTCAGGTGCAGGAAAAGAGACACACATGGACCTCAAAGGAACCATGTGGCCCATACTCTTTTCCTTTCTACTATTCTAGCAACCAAATGGTCACAGACTGTTTAGGGTCTCTTTCTCACGCTCCTTCTGTCTTCTCTCTGTTTTCCCATGAGTTAGCCTGGCTGCCAACCCTGAATATTATCTAGGAGCGTACACACCTTCTACCAACTGTCATCCATCTCTCAGTTTCTTAGGTTGATAACCCAAGAGAGCCATGGGCTGGTTGCTGGACAGAATGAGTGGCCCTTGGTTGTGAATGGCATGAAGACTGATAGGAGGGGGTTGTGTGTATTCAAGAAATAGAGTCAGAATTAACTCAGTTATGGGTGTGATCTCCCAGGACTGGGTGAATTGGGACTTTGAGAATGATTTCATTGAGCCCATATCAGCAGGGTTCTGACTGGAAACAGTTGAGACTTAGAATAGTTTAACCAAAAGAATTTAATGAATAAACTATTTATAGAGAATTGAGGGAGCTGACAAGATATGGTCCAGCACCTAGGGACTAGCACTAGCAGGAAGCTGTGACCATCCTAGGCCTGTGGGGCGGCAGAACCTGCTGAGAGCTGTGGCTGCTGAGAGACTCACTGGAACCGTGTGCAGGAACCATGGCAACCAGGCAGGGAGGGGGTGAACAGTCTGGTCCTTCTGTCTTCCCACTTTCAAGAGAGCTCAGATGGTGCTGTCCCTAGAAGTCAGCCCCACAGAGCAGGGCAGAGAAGTATCTAAGTCAGGAAGGCAAAGGAGACTACCAGTGGGGACTTGTGAAGTTGGAACCAGGCTGGGATATCCAGGAGGGATTTAGGTAGCAGAAAGGAATGTTGAAGACATCCCCAGCCAGTGGCGACTGGCAGCTGTACAGAAGGAGCAGGGAGCGTTGACATTCCAACCACGGAACTGACAGGGCTAGGAGATGGGAAGTGACCTGCTTTGGTTAAATATAAGGGAATGTTTGGCAGAGGAGGCTGGAGGAATTTCGGTGTAGGCTCATGAATGTGCTAGTTTGTCATTAACCAGGAAGTAATAGGATGCTGTTGAAGGTGTTAGGATAGTGAAATGTTCAAAAGAGTATAATAGCAAAACTTGACTTCTCAGTTCACGTATGAATAAGGCAGGAAATCCATGTTTATGTGTGTTATATGATCAGATTATTAGCTGATCCAGCAGGTGAAGGATCCATGTGGCCCATACTCTTTTGCTTTCTACCTTGACGTTATCATCCCAGCCCTTGCAATCTATGGATCATGCCTTTCTCAGCGTATTAACATCATATGAATAAGTTAAGCCCAGCCAGGGTGTTCCCCAGGATGATGTAAACTCTTTTTAAATGTGGGCTCATGGACCCCCTGCATCTAGGGTGGGGGGTGGAATGCATATTGGATCCCACTCTAGGTCTACTGCATATATTGCAGTTGTGAAGCACAGAAATCTGCATTTTTTAACAGAGACTATTGTGCTTCTAACACAAATCGAAATTGGAGAACTACTGATTTAAGGAGACATCATTAATTCCCTGCAGTGGCTGTCAAGACAGGGGCTTATTCCATCAAAAAGTGATAAAAGACCTAGCCCAGTAGTTCCTAACTTGGAGTTGTATTAGAATCACCTGGGCAACTTTAAAAACATCCTGATGAGGGCTCATTTTATTGTTTGTTATTCTGATTTAATAGGCTTGGGCAGGGCTGGAGGATATTTTTGACACTTCCAGGTGATGTTGATGTTCAGCCAGGCCCAAGGACCTCTGGTCCTGTCTGAACTCAGAAGGTGGAAAAAATGAGAAATGGAGACCTCCATTTAACAGACTTTCCTGAATTCTATTCCTTGTAGTGAATGCTAAGAATAATTGCTTTGGAAAAGAAAGCGGAATCCAAAGTGGAAAGCTGGCTTCTGTGAGTAATGAGGAAGGAAACCAAAGAGGACCAGGGATGATGTAACGTGAGAAGGTTGTGCAGCCTGGAAAGGTCTTAAAGGAGTTGGGCACTTTCTTCGGCTCCCAGAAGGAGGTGGAGTTGGGAGCTCAGTGTGAGATGGGGCAGCTAGAGGAGTCCTGGGAGGGGGCATACTTGCTTGATGGCTGCCCCTTGACCTCCCCCAGAGCTTTCTTGCTGGTGCTCATTGCCAGTTTAGGGTTGGCATGCTTTTGTAACCCCACTTTTATTTTTTCAAGTTTTCAAGAAAAAGAAGAGTGGGTTGTGGTGGCACACACCTGTCATCCCAGTACTTGGGAGGCTGAGACAGGAAGATCGCAGGTTCAAGACTAGCCTTAGCAAAATAGGGCTGGGAGTGTGGTTCTGAAGTAGAATGCCCCAAGTTCAATTTCCAGTACCAACCCTTCCCTCTCCCCAAGAAAAAGAAAAGTCTGAAAGGGAAGTGGACACCCTTTCAGGCTTTTCCCCCTTTCCCTGTCTTCTGACTTAAGGGGAGTGAGCTTTTCAGCCATTCCTCTGTGCACCCCACAGTTCACTGAGCACTCACGGATGTGCACAGCACAGAGCAGTGCTGGAAATGCCTCCAACTTTCCCAAAGCAGGAAGTTGTGTGTGGCCTGGGGCCCAGGGGAAGGTGATTTACTAGGAGGAAGGCAAGAGGACCAGCAGGCCTCCTTAGTGCCTAAGGGCCCATCAGGAAATGAAAAGCTCTGCCTTTCTCCTAAAAAAAGAAAAAGAAAGAAGGGGAAATTCACATCCTTCTAATTCTTCTAAAGCTGTTTCTATTCCCAATAGGATAAAGAATGTTTTAGATGTCAAGCAGGGAGGCCTTTTTTCCTTCTTAAATGGGTGTGTCAAGATTTTCTTTACTGAGAGCTAAAAGGCTTCCTGGTTTATTCCTTCTCATATATCCTTTATCTGCTGTTGCAGCCCCATTGACCTCCCCATTTTTTTTTTTTTTTTTTTGCCAAAAAGCAGCTCTTTCCCTTCAGGGCTGGGTATTTTCCATGGTAAGTAGGATCTCCTAGGACTTACCCAGGCCTCAGATCTCCTTTATTCTACCATGTGTGGCTGCAGAGGACCTTTATGTTTCCTCCAGCTCTGATACGATTATCTGATGTTCCCAGAGTCAGCCGCATTCAAACTGAGGTGATAGCATCTCTTTTATGTTTTGTTTTTTGGTATTAGGGATTGAACCCAAGGACAGCTACACCCCTTGCCCCATCCCTTTTTATTATTTTGAAACAGGCCTAGCTAAATTGCTGGGGGTCTCACTAAGTTGCTGAGGCTCTGTCTCAGCCTCCCAAGTAACTGGGTTATAGGCGTGCTCAACCACAACTGGCTTAGCATCGTGTGTGTGTGTGTGTGTGTGTATGTGTGCACACCATGGTTCACACAACAGAAACAAAATGGAAACGGCTATCATTCAGTTTGTTCAATTATTTATGTCTTGTTGAAATATAAAACAAACTCCAAAAGAAAGTCTCTTTGTCTCAAAAGAGTTAGATAGGAGCTTGCTGGGTGGACTCCTGACCACAGGATCTTGTCTGACTCATCCCCTGCATGTGCTTATCTAGTCTCAGATTAAAATTCTCCAGGGGAAGGAAACTCCACCTTCCCCACGTTGAATCATTGCCAAGTTTCATAACCACTTTGATGATCCTTCCTCATGAGCACCTTTTCCATGTGGAAGATCATAGGGCAGAGCTAGAGGACAGTCAGTTCTCTCTGCAGCCTCGTCTACAAATGGAAGGAAATCCTTAGTGCATCAGAAGATTGAAGCAAAGGTCCTGTGAGATCATCTTTCAACAAACACCAGTTACTTCTTAGACTGCAGGGCCATCGTGCCAAGTGCGGGAGCAGAGACAAATGGACAGTAGCTTTGACCCTGCAATTCAGTGGGACAGACAGATGGATAAATGTATCTATCCTCAGTGCAGTGGCTGATTCCTGTGTGCTTTGTCTGGTGGTCAGCCTTCCAAGATCACTCACCCGCTTGCATCCCGTGCTCCTGAGCATTGTCTCCACTCACTCCAGCTGCCCATCAGCGGGGATTCACCTGGCCCTCCACTTGTGCGCATCTCCCCAGCCTTTTCCCCTGCCTCACAATCCCAAACCCACCTTGCACTTCAGCTGCACCTGCACAGTCTCTTCACATCTGCAATGCTGTTAGTTACCACCTGCTCTCCTTGGTCCCTGCCCACTTGGGCCAGGTGCTTCCATCTGTTTGCAGTGTCAAGGCTCTTGTGCTTCATACCTACCACAGCGCCTTGGCCAGTTTTTCCTCTGCTCCTGTCCGTGGGCTACAGATCATCACAAGAGTGCAAGAAGTGCAACAACTGAAGCCATAGCCTCCGCAGAGCTGGCCCTGCCCCACCAGTCTTGCCGACTCCCCCGGGCTTCCTTTCTTCTCAGCCGCCTTTCTTTCCTCTTTTGCAAATTCTCTGGCACAGTGATCTCAGGAGGCTGAGGACCTTCCCTATTCTCCTGGTGCTCAGGCCTTCTGCCCATGATGGCAGAGATGCTGATGCCACTTCCCTGGGAAGTCAGAAGTCTACCAGCTGCTAGTCTGCCCTCTTCCTCCCTTCAGTTTCGGGGGGGCATCCCCTCTGCCTAGACTGGCTCGTTTCCATGTGCTTCCCTGCCATTCCCCTTCTTCTCTCACTCATCTTGTTCCATTGCTGCCTTTAAGGATCACCAGCTACCAAGAACCTACCATATGCAAGTCTTCATTATGACTTAGGCAGACAGAAAGTACAAGAGATGACCTCAACCCTTGAAGAGGTTCAGTATGCAAAGACACAGGGAGCAGACACACAGGAGGCTGCTCTCCAGCACACTCAGTTCCTCTGTCTGGGAGCTCTTAGCTCTTATTATTTTATTATTTTTTTTATGGTACTGAGGATTGAACCAGGGGCATTCTACCTCTGAGCCACACCCCTAGCCTGTTTTAGTTTGAAATAGAGCCTCACGAAGTTGCAGCAGGCCTCACCAAGTTGCTGAGACTGATCTCGATCCTGTGATCCTCCTGTCTCAGCCTCCCGAGAACTGGGATTACATATGTGCGCCACCATGCCTGCCCTGCTAGCTCTTGACTCTTGACTCAAATCTCCTGGTGTCTGAGTGTACGTGTGTATGTGTGTGTGTGGTACTGGGAATGGAAAACGGGTTCTACCTCTGAGCTACACCCCAGCCCTATTTTATTTTTAATTTTTAAACAGGGTATCACTAAGTTGCTGAGGGTCTTGCTAGGCTGTTGAGACTGGTCTTGAACCTGCACTCCTCCTGTCTCAGCCTCCCAAGCACTGGGATTACAGGTGTGTGCCACCATGCGCAGCTTGTGTGTTCTTTAAAGCCATTCTTAGCAGTACATTGTAAGCTTCCCTCCTCTGTCCTCCTCCCCAAGTCTCCCTAGCCCTCTGCAAAGCTTCCTTATGCTCCTGTGCATTTGGGTCATTCTCTTGCCCTCTGCCTACTTCCAGGGCCACTCTCATCCCATTGCCCCATGGCACAGTCCCTGCCTGGTCTTGGAGTCCCAGCTGGGACACCTGACCGCTCAGAGGAGCTCCCTCATACCTATCATGCTTCTGAGCTATGCCAGAGGAAGAGTTTGTGAAGGTGGCATGATTTCAGCCCCGGGGGAGTTGAGAAGAGTGGGCGGAAGGAGGAGAACAAACCAGTGGAGCAGGCCACTGGGCAGCGTTGGTGCTGGCAAGCCCCAAAGCTCCACGTCTGTTCTTGAGGATCGTTCTCAGAAAGCAACCCCTCTTCCCTCCACAGTGACAAGCTCCCTGTGGTAAATCTGCACAGGAGACTCTGGCCTTCGAGATTTGCACGGGTGTACGGCCCAGCAGTCTTCAAGCACCGGGCTCTGCTTGGTGCTTCTCCAGCTCATTGCCCTTTGATTGCTCTGGAGCCTCAAAAACCAGCCCTAAGATGCAGCCTCCCAAGCCCCCGTGGCCTTGGACAGGAAGACAATCTTTGCTTGTTCATACAAGACCTTGCCCTTCAAGCTGAGTTCCTGTTGATCCCCTGCCCTTACCTAAAGATTCTCCAGATAGAAGGCCCACTCTGCAGATTCCTCTTACCTGTCCTCAATCACTTCTACCTGCTGAGCCTTCTGTCACTACTGTACCCTGACGATCCCTAGTTGTCCAAGCTTTGGCCTTTATCCCCATCCTTCTGTTTCCTCTCTATGGCCCATGGCACACACTGTTGATCATCCTCTGCCCAAATCGTCTCTTACCCTGACTTGTGACATGACACCAGATGACTGATTCTTCTGGCCTGCTCCTGTCCCCTCAAGGTGGCTGCATTGCAGTCCTCACCATTGCCTTCCTCACTCCGAGGCTGGAGCTGCCTCAGACGTGTGGTTAGAAGTTTTGGAGTCAGAGGAGCAGGGCTTACACCCTGGCTCTTCCACATGCTGGTTGGGTGACTCTGTGTCTGCAGCTTCTCTGAGTTTCAGTTTTCTCATGTGCAAAATGCAGACAGTAATAATGATGCCCACCTCGTGGGGTTATGTGAAGAGTGGCATGCTTTCCAGACTTGCATCTCCCCACAGCGAGCCTTTCCAGTTAAACTTCACACTTTTCCTGACTCAGAGTCCTGTTTTCTCAGGCTGCTTGTCTCTGCCACTAAGCCCTGGTGCAGAAATCTTATAAAGCCTTTACTGACCTCTTTTATTTCACTAGATTTGTCAACGTCTTGCACATCCAAGCAGTCTTCCCTCAGTGCACTCACTATGCCCTCCCTTCCCTGAAATTTGATGATTCTTGTTCTTTCTACTATTTATTTGGCATTTGATATAAACTTCATTGCACTACTGATTTTCTCCTGATTTCCTATTTAACTTTCTATGTACCGGTGTCTTCTTTCCATAAATAAATGGAAAGTTTCTTGATGTGAAAGTCTATTTGGAGGCATAGAACATTGATTAGGAACACCAGCCATGGGCATTTCCTGAGTTCTCATCCTGATCCAGCCACGCACTAACTGTGACTTCCGGCTAGTTACTTAATCTTGATGACCCTCAGTTTCCTCACCTGTCCAAAGATGCTAATAATCATACAGAGTCGTGAGTTCAGATGAGGGAATAGTTAGCTTAGTCACTTACAGAGTCAATGCATGTAAAGCTCTTAGAATAGTGTCTGGTAGATGGTACTCAACACATGTTGGTTGTTTATTATTATTTTTCCTTCTGTGGCACTATTCCCATATAACAGAGGGTCAATGAAATTGTTGGCTAAGTGCATCTTTCCCTTCTAGTTCTCCTCAATTTTCCATCCCCTTTTTTTTTCTTATATGCATATTATCACCAAAACAGAAAGTTCCCCTCCCTTAAAAATGAAAAAATAAAATAAAAAAAGAACCCTGAGGGTTTAAATAGTTTTTACTGTCTAGTATAAGGAAACACACCAGCTTGTTGAAAGAAGCATTTTTTTCCCCTCAGTACTAAATTTGAAAAGGAATTTATTATAAGATTATTTATGGGATAGAGACTGGTAGAATGGGGACAGCTCATTCTTCTAAGACCTATTTAACATGTTGAGATTAGAAATTTTTTTCCATTAAATACAGCAACTGTATCAAATTACATCAGCAGCCCAGGGGGACCAGGGCAGCCGGGAGATGAATTAGACACCGAGAGCTTTGTGTGTTCCTCTGCCTCTGGAGATTCCACTGGGAAACCAAAGAGAACACTTGGTGATGAGTGCTGCAGGGCAGGTGTAATCTAGAAATTGTAATCTGAAATTACTTCTTACATCATAGGTATATTTTTGTCTTTAGGGAGCAGTGTTGTTGGTAATTTACTGTAATTGCAATAACCTAGATCATTAAACTGTCTGTGGAGAGCATGGAAAAATACATCTGTCCTTTAAGTGACAGACTATCAAAAAAATACTAAGACTGTTTTAATCAAATAGTATCACCATTTGTGTGTATGTGTGTGTGTGTGTGTGTGTGTGTGTGTGTGTGTGTGTATGAATGAGGGTTACTGGGGACTGAACCTAGGGGAGTTCTAAGCTACACCCCCAGCCATTTTTATTTTATTTTTTTGAAACGAGGTCTAGCTAAGTGCTGAGTCTGACCTTGAACCTATGCTCATCCTGTATCAAACTTCCAAGTACTGGGATTGCAGGTGTGTGCCACCATGCCTGACTAATATCACTATTTTTCATACAGTTTCCCATATATTATGTAGATATTTTAGTCACGCGCATATGTGTGCAAACACACAGATGCATGCATGTGCACACACGCATGCTTTGCCATCCCTCAGAAAATAAGAGCCTTCCAAAATGTATTGCGTTGCTTTATAGAGGAGTGAGCATATTATTGATGGGAAGCTGGTCTACTGATTTTATTTAGATTTTTTAGATGACTCTTAACAAAAGCTATTAAAACATCTTGGGATCAGAAGAAAGTTTTGTCATAGGTTAAAAAACTGGTCTTAAAATGGAGCAAGTTGGCATTATCAGGCATTTCTCTCAGTGGAGATCAGTTTGTAGGGTATTACAAGGCTTGGGATTTAATATCATTTTATAAATGATATGATAAACTAGTTTCATAATGTAATATCCATTCTTTTTGGTGATTCCAACATTACCAAATTAAAAAACCCAGCTGTCAAGAAGACAGAAATGCATCATGAACAGAGAAAAGAGGTATGAGTAGTAGATAATGCAAAAAGAATTAGTGAGAAAATAGACTCACATTGTTTGGCCTTTGTGGTTTAGAAAAGATCTGAGATTCCCTGTACCCTATTTTGAGTGAGGGGTTCCAGCCTGTACAATTCTTGGCACTGTCTGTAAAGGTGCTGAAAGGTACTTCTCTGCTTACTCAAACACTGATCCTAGAGGTTGTCTAAATACAGAGAAAGAGGTTTAAACAAAGTAGATAAATTTTACGATAATTGAATTACAAATGTATGCAAAGCATACTTTAGGAGAAGCTTTTTAAGCCTGAGACAGTGGATAAAACATCGGATCAAGTGCCTCACAAATGTGGGATTCCTCTCCTCCCACAGCAAACACAGATAAAATACATAATTAAAAACTTAGATGTATATTTGAGCCAAAAAGAAAGCGAATTTCAGGTGCCAGAAATATATAGAAATCAGTAGCCAAAGCTATGTGTGTAAAACCACAAGGACCTTAGGGACTAGGGTTGTAATATGCCCGAGAGAGTAGTCAAAGCCATATACCATGTTCAAGACATGGAACTGGAACTGGGCTCACGGGTGGAGCTGGGAGCTTGGTAAGTGCTGCAGCACTGGTGAACCAGGCAGGAGATCTCTACTTGCAGGTTGTTACAGGAAGCAGCTATCCATGCCATGTCATAAGTGCAGAAATAACTCCCAGAAGTGAGCTCAAAAGCAGCATCTTCCTTTTGTGTAGGTCCAAATTTGCACTGTCTTCTCCATGCAGAAACTCTGAACTGAGAAATTAACTCAGAAGCTAGTCCAGAATCATTGAAGCTAGAGTTCTGATAGAGTCAACTACTAAAAGCAATCCTGTTATCCCCCCTCATATTACCACTCCTGCCTGCCAGCAATAAAGAAAACATCATGGGCCTCTTATGAAGAAAAGTTCACCAGCAAAAATTGCAAAGCACTCCTGTATATCTGTCACCATGAATCCAATCAGTAGAAGAAACAAAATAAACAGAATAACTAAATAAAATGGAAAATACTTAAAGGGAACCTGAAAAATAAGCACATCTAAACTATTGAAAGATAACAGGGAATTCAGAGAGAGATGGGGGGAGGGAAGGAAAAGTCAAAGTGGAAATGCTAGAACAGAAAAATGTTATTGCATTAAGAAAAAAAAAAAAAATGAAGCCGGGCATGGTGGCGCACGCTTGTAATCCCAGCATTCGGGAGGCTGAGACCTGAGGATCCGGGTTCGCGGCCAGCCTCAGCTACCTAGTGAGGCACTCTGCAACTTAGAGAGACTCGGTTTCAAAATAAAGAATAAAAAATAGGGCTGGGGGTGTAGCTTGGAGGTAGAATGCCCCTGAGTTCAATCCCCAGCACCGCAAAAAACCAAAACAAAACAAAAACAAAACTAAGTTATAAAGCCTAGACATAAGTGAAAGAGATTCAGTGTTTGGAAACTGGATCTAAGGAACACACCTGGAATGCAGCATACAGTCAGTGAGATATAAAATGGGATGAAAAAAAAGAGAGAGAGATAATGAGAGGATGGAAGGAGAGGCTTCGATGTATACCTGAGTTCTCCAAAGAGAGAATAGAGGGCTTATGGAAGATAAGTCCTCAACCTGTCTTCTTATAAAACATCTTTATCATTTTTTGTTAGAGATTTAATACTGGATTAGTTATAGCTTAGAGAATTTCTTTAATTTTTATTTTGCATTTTAGTTTGGCTATTAGCATCCATACTAATTTACCTATATTAGTGTATTGTACTATAATAGTATGTCGGCCATGAGCAGACAAGCTAAACCTAGAGTGTCTGGCCCTTCCCTGGTCCCGATGGAGGGGCAGGCAGATACAGATCACCGTAGTTCTCTCTCCAGCTCTTCGCCCACAGCTGATTGGGCAGAGGCAGCGTTGGACTCAATGACAGCTAGTCCATAGGCTTGTCTTGACATGGTCTGGCATGAAGAGGTGAGCTGAGAAAATTAGAGTCTCTCTCTTTAGCATTTAAGTAGGAAATTGGGTAATAGAAGGGGCTAAACTGGAAGGTTAATGATATTGGGAAGCAGCTGGAGAGGCCATGAACCAGTGCTTGTAAGAAAAAGCTGTGAAGGAGAGAAGAGCTGTGTAGAAAGATATAGGTGGGAAGGAGAGGGCGTCTGATGAGTCAGGTGTGGCTGTGTCTCACTAATGGCAGCGAGCCCTGTCTAATTATTCCCAACCACAGACTTTCGGTCAGAATCTGCTAGGACCTTCTGGAATCCATTTCTGATTCCAGCAGTGCCAAGGTATACCACGGTTCCTGGTCTCTGCAGAGTATGTCATTTCAAACTTTCTTGGGTTCCCATGCTTCTTATTCTTCCCACGAACCCATCATTACTGGAGGAAACATGAACGAGTCTTTGTTCATTGAAAATAGACGGTCTTAGGGAACACAGCCCAGACTCTGGTAAGCTATATGATTTAATTAGGTGGCCCTGGTTACATAGTCTCCGGTCCTGTTAAACTTCATTCTGCGGAGTGGAAGGTGAGGAGGTTGTGATGAGGGGACTGATTTTAGGATTTTTCTTTAGAAGGTTTGCTGTGCTTCTATGGTTACTGTTCTGTGCTACCATTGATGGTTTGTTTCCATTAGGGAGGAAACAGAAAGCAGCCATGTTAGGCGCTCAGAGGAACAGTGCCTCCAGCAGACCAGCCACCTGACCATTTATTTCCTGAGGGTACTGGGATGGTGGAAACCACTCTGGCTGGCTGTCCACCACCTGGGCCACCATATTTTGGACTGTGAAGCAAGTAGCTCAGCTGCCACATGCCTTGGGCAAAGGCAGAAGGGAGGCCTAAGGACCAGCTGGTTCACAAATCCTTTAGCTTTCTGTCTTCAGTTTGGGGACTACAGCCCCGAGGGCTCAGAGAGCACCTTCCCTCCCTGCAACCTTAAAGAGTTTCATTTATTCCATGACACACAGAAAGAAGAGAATTACAGAGAGTACATTGGGTGTTTTTCTGTTCTCTGAGAGGGAAAATTGGTGTAGACATTAGGATGATGGAAGGGTGTGGCTTAGTAAAAAAGAGCACATACCCTAGGGGGAAGAAAACTAACCTCCATTCAAATCCTAGTCCGCCCACTAATTATTGGATAACTGGAAAAGTTACTTCATCTTTCCATATCTTAGTTTCCCTATCTATAAAATAAGTTCAATATACTTTTTGTATAATGTTATATTGAAAATATTAGCTGGGTGTGGTGGCATATGCCTGTAATCCCAATATTGGTAAGGCTGAGACAGGCGGATCACAGGTTTGAGACCAGCCACAGCAGCTTAGCAAGACTCTCAGCAACCTAGCAAGACCTTATTTTAAAACAAAAAAAGTTTAATAAGGGCTGTGGGTGTAACTTGGAGGTATAATGCCTCTGGGTTCAGTCCCCTGTAAAACACGCACACACACACACACATACACACAAACACACACACACACACACACACACACACACACACACACACACAGGAAAAAGAAAATATTTAGCCAGGCACAGTGGCATATGCCTGTAATCTCAGTACTTGGGAGTCTGAGACAGGAGGATCATAGATTCAATGCCACCCTCAGCAACTTATAAAGATTAAAAATAGGGCTGGGGATGTAGCTCAGAGGTAGAATGCCCCTGGGTTCAATCCCCAGTACTGAAAAAAGAGAGAGAAGCCCTGTTTCAAAATAAAAAAATAAAATAGGACTGGGGGTGTAGCCCAGAGATAGAATGTCTCTGGGTTGAATCTGCAGTACCACATACAGACAAAAAGAAAATATTTAATTGATAATTTGAAAAATATTGGTCTCCAGTGCCATACTCCATCAGTATATCGATATAATATTTAGGCGTTCTGTCTGTATTTCAAACACTATACTCTATCCTGTCTTCAGACCATAGGATTAACTCTGGGTTCATAAGTTGATAGTGATCATGGATATGGGTATCTGAAGAAAGCAGAGGGAAGGGAGGGAAGATTTGTTTTCTATTGCCTGCATTTTCAGTGCATATAGTCTAGTTAGCACTTTTCTTGGGAAGGTTCTGGACTGGGGGGTGCATAGATCCCAGTGTGGAGTTGGGCTGACCTTCCCAGCCACCTCGGTTCCATCCTGGTTCATTTCCCAGATACCTGTAAAGTGTGGGCAGAAAAGTCTTAACCTGATGTTAGGTCCATGGCCACAGAAAAAAAATATGTAGCCCCATGAATTCAAGTAGTCCAAGAAGATGTAGAAGCACCCAGCTCAGTCTCTTCTGACTGTAGCATCCTGGAGACCATGCTCTGCAATTTGAGAGTCAACTGACAGTACTGGTTTCTGCCTAAGAGCATGTCTGTCTGTTTCTCTCCTTTCCTTTCCCTTTTCTCCTCCTCTCTCTTTTTCCCCTTTCCCTTTCCTCATCCAAGAATCCCTCTTCTCTTCTCAGGTCCCAGGCCTGCCATCTATCCCTGAAGGCACCATTTCACCCCTGGGTGACCCTTGTGTTGAAGACACATTGACATGTTGCCTATGCTCTGGCAGGGCCACCAACTCAGAAACCACTTCCAAACTTCCTCTAGAAGGACTGAAACACTGTACCTGGTTCAGTGCTGACAAAATGACTTAGTGACCATGAAGAAACATGCATCTTAAAATCCCTTATACCCAAGACTCCATGTATCTTGGTTCTGCCACATCTTAATCTCATGATTCAAGAATTGAAGCTAATATTTCCTTGGGGTGTATCTTTCATCTCTAAGAGAGCATAGACAGAAGTTTTGCAAAATGAATTAGTTTCTTATCTTTGTCCTATAGGGGATGTGGCTGGAAGTGGAGAACATCTGGGATCATTGCTCCTTCTAAGACTAGGGGAAAGATAGAGTGAGTGAGGAGGATCAGCCTATAGATTAGGCTTCAGTGTATATTCCCGCTTGACAAACTTGCTCATCCATTCCCTCACTACCTCTACATGAACACCCATGAGAGGGCCTATTCTTGCTGTTGAAGAGCTGGAGAAATGCTCAACAAGGTTGCCCCAGACAGGAGATACAACATAATTCCTGTGGCCTCAACTCTGCTGGGGGTTTGTATGAAGAGTTTAGTGAGTAGCATCAATACTATGAAATCAGTTAGTGAGAACTTACACTTACTTTCTTTCCCCCTTTGAAAGTTACACATATTATAAGTAATTTATGGGTTGATGTGGGTAGGGGAGATATAGAGAAGGAAACAAGAAGACGAAAGAAAAGATATCCCTTGCATCCCAAGGAATAAAACAACCATGTTGGCTTCTTGTGACTCCTTCCAAAGATTTTTCTTGAATATTTTTTTGGTTTTGAAAAAAAAAATTCTAATCATTTAATTTGATATCCTCCCTTTTACTTCCAACATCATAGCATATATTTATTTTTCCATTATTGTAAACTCTTCATAATTACAAATTTTTAAGCCAGAGAGAGGAGGAATTTGAGTTTGAAAACAGCCTGGGCAACTTAGTGAAATAATAATTTGCAAAAGTAGGACTGGGGGTGGGTAGCTCAATGGTAGAAGGCCCCTAAGTTCAATCCTCAGTACCACAAAAAATGTTTTTTAATGATTTTGAGATATTTCTTTGATGGATATAACATTATTTATAATTTATAACATTATTTGTCTCATTTTTGAAAATGTGGGTTTGTTTATCCTTCTGCTATCATAAATACTGTCATGATAGGCATCTCAAATCCTAAAGATGAGCAAGAGTGCCTTGAAATTCTACTATGTGTCAGGCCTTGGGCTGAATCCTACGAGGAATATACATGGTCCCAGGTGTCAGGGGATTTATAATCTAACTTGGGAGGTAAAAACATAGTCCAAGGTAATCCTGAGTGCTTTGGCCCTTTCAGGTTAGTAAAGTGACAATGTACACTATACTATTGATCTAAAAAAAGAAAATTTCTTTTATAAAAAGCAGAATCAAAAAAGGGTGTATATACATTTATTATCATTGGTATATAAGATATATCTAGATTGACTGAGACAGAAAATGAATTATTAATCATGGCAACTGTCATGGGGAGATTAAGTTCAAACAGCAGTTGGTCTAATTTGAATTTGAGTTTGTCCTGATATCTAATAACTGACACAAACTCTATGTTTTCCCCTCTTTGGATTGAATGCTCTGATTAGAGCTGGTTGCTTTTCATATATCCCCAAATATATAAACATTCATTAAGAACCTGTGCATTAAATTGCAGCCAACATCAGTGGCTGATTATCAAGTTGCAGTTCTGATTTTTATAGGCCTGTTCAGGTCTATTCTTCCCTTGTTTTCTTTTTTATAATTACTTTGAATCTCATGGAAGAATATTTCAAAAACAAAGTCTAAAATTCATAAGAGTTGAAGAGACTCAAAGAGAATGTCACAGCTGGGCATGTAGCTCAACATTAGAGTTGTGCGTAGCATGGGTGAGACCCTGAGTTCCATCCCCAGCACACCCCCCCTCAAAAAAGTCGAAACTGTGTGTGAATGTGAGTGAGGGGGTGTTGTCTAAGAGAAGGGTGGGATAAACACAGAGAGTAAAACAGGAAACAGCCTCTTTGAAGGATGCTTTTAAACACCAGGATTGTAGGGTAGCAGAATGACGTGTGTGTGCATCAGAGAACTAAATCTTTCTACACTTAGGCATTAGGAATGGTAGAGTAATAGGGACTTCCCTAGAGTGTTGGCAGAATTATTCAAGGGCACCCTCTCTGCTCTGAGCAGGGATGCATCTCAACACTTGTTCTCTTCTTTCAGGTTGATGACCCCCAGAGCAGCCTTGATGAGGTGATTAATGAGGCCGAGGTCATCACTTCTGTAAATAATCTGGGGAGCAAGCAAGCCTTGAATGCAGATTACCTTGATTCTGATTATCAAGGAGGACAGCTGTACCCTTTCCCCCTTAACAGTGATCTCCAGATGCCTGCATTCACTCTGACAAACTCAGTTCCCATGACCCAGTCCTTCAGGGAACGGTGGTACATGAATCTCAACAGCCTAATGGACCGAGCCTTAGTCCCGTACTGTGGCAATGGGGAAGACCTGTATATCATCACGGGGGCAATGCCCTCAGACCACAGAGTTAAAGACAAGGTGGCGGTCCCTGAGTTTGTCTGGCTGGCGGCCTGCTGTGCTGCCCCTGGTGGAGGCTGGGCCATGGGCTTTGTCAAGCATACCCGGGAAGGTGACGTCATAGAAGACGTGATGGTGAAAGACCTGGAGAAGCTGCTTCCGTCCAACCCTCAGCTATTCCAGAACAACTGTGGTGAGACTGAGCAGGACACAGAGAAAATGAAGAAGATCTTGGAAATGGTTAACCAAGTCCAGGACGAGGAGCGAATGGTACAATCACAAGAGAGTTCTGGTCCTCTCTCCAGCACCAAGAGCAAGAGCTCTGCCCAGCTGCCTCCAGAGACACCCAGCAGTGGCTTTCTAGGAAAACTTCTGGGTCTCATTGCTACCCCATTCATCAAGCTTTTCCAATTAATTTATTACCTTGTGGTAGCAATCCTGAAGAACACTATCTATTTCCTGTGGTATGTCACCAAGCAGGTGATCGATGGCATAGAAAGTTGCCTTCACCGCCTGGGCTCAGCCACCATCTCATACTTTATGGCCATTGGGGAAGAGTTGGTGAGCATCCCCTGGAAGGTGCTCAAGGTTGTGGCCAAAATCACCAGAGCCATTCTCCGGATCCTTTGCTGTCTGCTGAAGGCTGTGTGCCGCATTCTGAGCATCCCTGTCCGAGTCATCCTGGATGTGGCCACTTTCCCTGTGTACACCATGGGTGCAATTCCAATTGTGTGCAAGGACATCGCCGTGGGCATTGGTGGCACCATCTCTCTACTTCTTGAGACTGCTTTTGGCACCATGGGTGGGCTATTTCAGGTTGTTTTTGGTATCTTCAAACGGATTGGCTACAAGGTTACTTTTGACAATTCTGGGGAATTATAGAACTCAGAAAAACCAATAGTGTCCAGTCACAGTGAAATTGATTTTTTAAATAGAGAAAGCTGGAATATTTTTCCTTTAAAATGGGTTTCTATTCACTGGCAGTTATCATTGTATTTTGGCCTTTGGTGAGGGTGTCTGCCCATTTTTGCAAAGGAAGATGGTGCAATTCAGACTTGACCCAAGAGAAATGCTCAGGGTGGGGTTAGGTGTAATAATCTGCTGTGTACCTCTAGATATATGCGTAAACTTCCAAGACACTAATAACTTTAGTTATTCACTCAGATACAGAGTGAAACACCTAAAGCATTCTGATGTGCATTGTGATGGTTAGAAATTACAGGGGAAGAATGAATTAGAAATTAGAAAGAGGATACCTTTACACCAAAGGATTTCTGAGAAAAGGAGAAAGGAATCTTGTTCTTTCCATTGGCCCTTGAGATTTAAGGCAAAACAAATCCAAATATCCTTCTGAGCATTTCTTCCCGCTCAGCTGACCTTGGTAGAGTGCAGATCATGCTTCTCTGTTGAAATAACTTCTTTCTAGATACAGAATCTGTGAAATCCCTTAGCTTCCCATGGTTCTCGAGGACCTGTCAGATTTTTTATTTTCCTCCAAAGTTGAAGTTTGCTATAGTTTTCTTTTAGGATAACGATAAGTATTTTATGCCAAATGTGGCATAACAAAGTTTGAATGTAACCTCAAATGGGAAAAATACAGTCCTCTTGGTGTAAAGAAGGGAACATAAAGGTGACACCCTTGCTCGTAAGTAGGTGCTGCAGGTCCAAGGACATCCTTAGCCAAGTGTGCATTAACTTGATGTGTATTATATCACTGGCCGACAAGAGTGAGCTCAAAGATCTACATGTTGAGCTAATAAGAAAATTCATATCTGCAACATACTAGATCTTTCTAATGCATCAAGAATTATCCAATGCAGTAACACACGCTGACTTCTGTCCTTAAATAATGGTTTTGGTATGACTATATGAAAGGGCCAAAAAATTTTAAAAAATATTCTGGCCATCTTAGGAAAAAAGGATGTATATAAATACTTAAGAATATTGTCTTTTAAGCCGGGCGTGGTGGCGCACGCTTGTAATCCCAGCATTAGGGAGGCTGAGACCGGAGGATCCGGGTTCGCGGCCAGCCTCAGCTACCTAGTGAGGCACTCCGCAACTTAGTGAGACTCGGTTTCAAAATAAAGAATAAAAAATAGGGCTGGGGGTATAGCTCGGAGGTAGAATGCCCCTGAGTTCAATCCCCAGTACCG
>PVLC010008241.1:0-59312 GCA_004027655.1 Graphiurus murinus | reverse complement strand
AGTGCCTCACTAGGTAGCTGAAGCTGGCCGCGAACCTGGATCCTCCGGTCTCAGCCTCCCAAGTACTGAAATTACAAGTATATGCCACCATGCCTGGCTAGTACTAATATTTAAATGTATAGTCTTTACCATTCTTTCATATTCTGGGGATTGAACTCAGGAGCATTCTACCTCTGAGCTACACCCCCAGTCCTATTTTGTAATTTTTATTTTGAAACGCGGTCTAAGTTGCAGAGAGCCTCAGGAAGTAGCTGAAGCCGGCGTCGAACCCAGATCTTCTGGTCTCAGCCTCCCAAGTGCTGGGATCACAAGCATGCGCCAACACGCCTGGCTTCAATTAATGTTTTTCAAAACTTTGTTTTCCTTTTTTATTGTTTATATATTTTTATTGGTCATGGTAGTCTCACATCAGAATGTGGTTCACAGTGATGGTGACATACACGCCCACAGCACTTCCCACTCAGCTCCCTCCCCATCCTCTCCCTTTCCCAATAGGTAATATTGATATTAACATTGGTATTCTTACATACATACATAACATCAATGGAAAGTCAATGAAAGTGTTTCGTTCATTAATTCTCCCCCTCCCAAGCATTCTCCCTAGACCACCCTCCCTGGACCACCTCCCTAGCTCCATTGGGGTTTCTCCTCCATTATCTAAAGGCCCTCTAGTATCTTGATTACTCCCTAGCTTTTCACATAAGAGAAAACATCTGACCCTTCACTTTCTGTGACTGGCTAATCTCACTTAATATAATGTCCTCCAGGTCCATTCATTTCCTACAAATGATGTAACTGGAGTCACAAGATCCAGGTAAAGGAATAACTAGAGGAAAATGGAAAGAAAATTTGTAATGGAAAATAGTCTTGCTCCACTCCTCATGTTTGGAGATGCTAGAGAGAGAAAATGGTGGCCACATATTTTTACATAGTTAAACTTATAAATCAAACTAAGAAAACTCTACGTAAATTATTTTCCTTCCCTAAAATGTAATAATATAAAACAAAAAGAGACTCAAATTAGTAAAATATCAAAGATGAATAAAATTTTATACTGCACATGAGTGATCAGTAAAGTTGAGGTGAGAAACAAAATATACATAAAACATACCTATGATTTCTAATTAATGTACGTTGATTCTGCTGAGTGTGCTTTTGTGTTCATTTCAGCAAAACTACTAATTGTATTGTTATATTAACTATTTTCAAATAAGTTACATTTTTTACCATTTTTTACAGAAATAATCCAAAACATTAACAATGGAATTGGGAAAGGGTTAAATGAGAGATGTGTGCATGTATGCCTCTACTAGCTTGTATCTAACAAAGATGTATGATTACAATGCACCAATAAACAATAAATTTAAAAAATAAATAAAATATAGCTAAAATATGAATATTTATTAAGCTATATACAATTTTAGTTTTATTTGAAATAATTCATTCAAAATTTTGATATTCCTTAAGTTTAATTTACTTTTTACCTATTACTTTAAATAGGTAATTCTGAATACTTATATATTCATAAAAATAATTTAAATAAATATAAAATTAAAAATATATAGATATATTTTAAAAACTATTCTAAGTAGAGGCATACATGCACACATCTTTTCATTTAACCCTTTCCCAATTCCTGCCCCATTCTCTCACCCTTCTCTCCTTATCATGTTCAGTTTAGTGATTGACTTTGATATGTTGGATATATTTGATATCAAAGTCAATCACTAAACTGATAATGCATCATGTGCATTAGGGTGTCCCCCCCATCACCTTCAATTAATTTACCTTCTTTGCTCATCTAAGGTTTCTCCTTCTTCATCTAGAGGCCCTCATATGACCCAATTTTTCCCTAGTTTCCGCATATTAAGGAGAACATACAATTTTTTACTTTTTGTGACTGAATAATCTCACTTAAAATAATGTTTTCCAGTTCCACCCATTTCCCTGAAAATGACATGATTTTGTTCTTTATGGCTAAGCAAAATTTTATTTTATCTATATTTTAAACACAGGCATATCTATACACTCACACATATAATTTTAATGCCCGATGTGCACTTAATCGCTAATGTATATAACTGAAATAATGAGTATCTTTCTTCCAGTATATTATATCTAGATCAACATATGACAAGTTAAAATACTATTATTTGCTTACATTACAAAATATTTTACGGTCACCATGTGTGAAATTTGTTAATTTCATAATAGTTTATGAGTAATTGCAGAACTACCAATTGATTCGGAAATTAATTATAAGTTATAAAGCAGCTAGAAAATGGTGTTCAATACTGCTGAGGATGGATGGTTTGTTATTTAAGAATCTATTACATTATCTCAGAGAAGGAATTTCAATTATTTGCTTTTCTCATATCTAACCATTTTAGAACTTCAAAATTTTGCCTGCTACCCAAAATTGTGTTTTATTTTCAACACAATCAGCTGAGCAACAGCTTAATGCCCTTCAGAAAATATAAAGCAAGGGATATAGAGAAGAGTGCCTGTGGGGCCTTACTATTGTTAATAACTAGAGTGCATGTTTAGGGTATGAGTCAGTCGATGCTAATGTTGAGTCCTTGGTCTCAAGTGACAGGTGTTCTTAACAAATGTGATGTCTAAGTCCTTTTAATCCTCAGGAACCTTTTGCCTATATCTAAAGGTAATCCTGAATGATTTCTAATTAATAATGTAAATTAGATTTTCATAACTGATATGGAAATCAAAGAAAGTGGGATATTACACACATACATCTATACACAGATACATACACATATTGGCAGAAAGCACAAATATAAATTGCATATATTTGTCAGATACTCCAGAAGATCACACACACACACACACATACACACACACCTCATAATTTTCATGTGACAATGTTTGTATCTTTATATACCATATTAGACTAAACAAAAATCTTATTTATATTGCACAAGCTCAAGCTCTGTGTAAATATTTACTTACTTTAAAATTCTAATATTTCCCCACCTATACTAAGACAAAGGCCCTTTCCCTTAGTTGTTGAACATAGGTTGGAAGTTTGTGACAAATAGAAGTCTAAGAGCTATATATTCACAGGGTAAAAACTAATTCGTAAATAAAACATCTTTAGAGATGATATAGCTGTAATATTACCAACCTGATGGGTAAGAGGGAAGTTTTCAACAAGGAAAAAAGGCCTTAAAAATATTATCTTCTAATAATCTTACCTAACACAACAATTTTGCCTATTATGAGCATCTCTATTATGCCTCATGTTTTATATCCATGAAACATGTTTATTTTTACTCAAATTGGTAAACTCTCTTTCTCCCAGAAATCTTGACACTTTCTACCAATTTTATAATATTTATGTTTGTAACGTTTGGCTTTTTTTCTCTTTAAAAATCCTCCCTACACATAATTTCTATCACTTGCATACATTTTCCTTGGGCACATTACTAATGTATTGTTTACTAAGGTGATCTTTCCCAACTTGAAGATTCTATTCAGGGGACAATACTTGAGAACACTCTTGCAATCCATCCTGCAGTATCTTAAACTTTTATAAGATCTTTCCACAATAATGATCCATTTCCATAATAATTTTGATTTTAATCTTAGCAAGAGGCTAAGAATTTTGCTTACTTGAGTACTCAGTGACTCCAAATAAACATTTTATATAGGTAGAAAGTAGTCAGTTAAAATTACTTGGTAAATTCTTCTGTTGTTCAAAACTAAACTTGGAGTTTCTTTATGTCTTTCAGGCTTCCATACATTCTCAGAAATAATGCTATCTCTTCCTTCTTGTTCTAAGTGCTCTATGTGAAGTCCAGTAGAGTGTGAGGTTGTCCAGCTGATTTGTAATAGGTACATGAACCATTTGCACAGGTACTCCACTGTCAGCCATCACAGGTATAATTGCACAGTTTCAACATCAGCAATTTTTATGGAAGACTTGATGAATAATAATGAGTAATAGTCTTCATCTGATTACCTACTTTGTGAGACAGTTTATATTGGATACCACATAGGCATGATAAACTAGACTGAATCCAAATCCAAGTTCTCTGTGAGTTTAAGCATGTTACTTTAAATTCTTCATATGTGTGTAGTTGTACTGGGTATTCCACTTCTCAGCTACATCTCCAGCCCTATTTTTATTTTTAATTTTGAAACAAGGTCACCCTAAGTTACTGCATGCTGGCATCAAACCTGAGATCCTCCTGTCTCCGTCCCCCAAGTATTGGGAACTACAGGCATGCACCACTGCACCTGACTTACTTTAAATTCTTTCATTTTCAGTGGCTTCATATAAAAGATGGTATAAAGGTGATAACAGCAACAGTTATCATTGATTGGTTGTGAATATAAAGTGAGTTGGTTCATTCAGTGTGTGGAAGAAAGAGTGTGTACCTATTATGTAACTACACACATGGGCTTGTATATTTTTAAATATTCTCAGGAGAACAGTGATGTCATTGAAACATTTTTTCTGACCCATCTTCCACAAACCAGAAACTTGGAATTCAAGTTTACATATGAACACATGGTCAAGCTCATCATTATATATTTTTATATACTATATGCACATGCCCATTTAATACAGAATTGACATAGCCTAGAGTTTACATTTTTCTGGTAATTATAAGTGACAAGAAATGCATTACTGTTTCTATTATGAGATCAATTTACTTAGTGACAGTTGATTTTGGTATAAATGAATAAATGTAGTATCTTGGTGCTAGAAGCATTTGAAGGATCTCTTTCAACTTGGAGAGTAATTATTTGTGTGTGTGTTTTTTTTCCCTGAAATTCAAGTGTAAAGGTCACAAAGCTGTTATTAGTTCAAAGGATATAATTAAGACCTTTAAATAGCTATGATGTTGGCTTAAAAACATAAAAAGCCTCAGGCTATGAATTTAAGAACTCAAATTGTGTACCTATAATATGCATTATAACAAATAAAAAGTCAATACAAAATTCAGCTGGCACTGGGCATGCACACAGCCTCCAGCAAAGTGCATCAATAAGTTTATACGATAAACACTTATCCCTTCCCTGACATTATAATCTCCCTTTCTGCAGCCTCAAGTATTTGATTAAACTGCTCATTTTTAAAGTGCTACCAGATTAATAGGCTATGATCTAATGGCACTTAATTTCCACACACTAATTCTAGTTGTGTTTTTAATGAGATTAACAGAGGCCTAGGTTATGATAGCGGAAGGAAAAACAGTGGTAACCTAGTCCAAGTCCTCATTTTACAAGTGAGAAAATTATGGATCTAAAAGGGAAGCAAATTATCTGAATTCATAGATAAAAGCATTGCTCAGACAGAGACTGTGACATGAGTTCCTCTGCTCCAGGAACATGGGCTTACTCCCAGGGACTTATGAAAAGAAAAGATGCAAAGCTATATTTATTCTAAAAACATCTGGGCATCTATTGGCATTCTGCATAGAGAAAAAGTAAAAACTGATTTGTCAGAGAAGAATCGCCAAGTCTACATATACGATTAATGAAAAATCTCAGTTAAGTCACTTACATTGTGAAATTCTTGAGGTGCAAGTCTCTATCTTATTATCGCCTGTCTTCTGAGTATTTAATTGTGCATATGCAAAACATGATTAGTGCACGAAACTGACTAAATTTGAGCTCTGGGGTGCCTTGCATCTGTCAGTTGTGGGATTTCATCATATTTTTGTCAGTTTGCAGGTTTCCTAAGCATTGTGCAGATGCTTGTTCTATCTAGTGAACTTATTTTTGAGCCAATGAAAGATAAAACGGGCTCAAAAAGACTTTTGGTGGAAAACAATTCCACCAAACTCAATTAAATTGGTATACACAGCATACTAATAATCTGGTCTTGTGTTCAAGAAATAATTTCAAAGTAAACATTCCCAACACATCTATATGCATTTCATTCAGAATAGTGGGCCAAGTACTATTGAGCTGAAGAGTTCAAGAACTGCTTTCTAAATACCCATTACATCAATTTCCCTAAGAGGGATATGTAGCATTTCTTAAAAGAAAGGTTCCAAACTTTTGTTAACCTTGGGAGGGGTGCACTGTAGTCAAGGTAAATTGTGTTTCTGAATTCAATAAGTAAATTCACTGCAGCCCTTGAAAACTCTGTTACATTATATTATACAAAACTTCAAAATTAAGAAAGTTGAGATTATGTTTCATGAACATATTGTATTAATTGAAGGTCCTTCTCTCAGTCGAATAGACTAGGAAGCATATTTCTGTAGCACATGTTAGTTTCTATGGGATTGTTAAGTAGCGGGATGATGTCAGTATCATGCCGATGTCAGTGTCATTCACCTTTGATATTTCCAAGAATTCAAATGAATGCTAAAGATGTTAACACAGCTGAGTACTGAATGGACATATACAGTCTTGTACACAATAACAACTTACCCTGCATTCTTTGCCTTTGTAATATTTGGTCACCTGCTCAGTTTTTGCAGTACTCATTGCTTGCTTTGCTCTGTTCTCCATGCAATTACGTGATTTTTCTCTTGTATTCATAACTTAGTAGCCTCAAACTGACATTGCATTCTCCCATCAGGAAAAAAAAAAAAAAAAAGAAAATAAAAATGTATTATTGCTTTTTAACTTTTTCCAAAGCAAAACTTATTTATCAAACTCTTAACAAAACTATGTAATTTTATTTTTGTTAGTTCTTTCATTATGAATTTATCCTTATTCTAATAGCTTTGTTATTTTTGATAAATGAATTTGTAAAACAACACGTTTTTGTAGAAATTCAATTATTCTTTATTTTGAAACCGAGTCTCACTAAGTTCAATTATTCTTTTATTATTCAATACTGGGCTACATTTTGGGGAAATTAAGGTAGGTTAAATGAGGCCACGAATTAAAGAAGTTCAATATTTCAGGATCTACTAAGATACTATAATGATAGATCTATAAATATGGTATTGTGAGAACAGAAAAAAGGAAACTGCCAATCCAGCCTGGAGGTGGGAGGCATAGAGAAGTTTCCAGGAAGTGCTGCCACCTGGTTGAGTGATTCAGGATGGTAGGTGAGAAATAATGTAGCAAGACAGGGCATTCTAAACTTGCTCATAGACACTAAAGAGGGGGAAAAAAAAGAAACATTTTAGCATAAGGAAGATTTTTCTAGCTCCTGGAATATCTAGTCCAGTGCTAGAAATACAGATTCATCACCTATCTATAGGTCTGTGTTGTTCTGTAGGACATGCAAAAATTATATTGTCAAGATTGAATGACTGCCATTGAAGTGTGGCCAGTATCAAAAAAAAAAGAAGAAACAAAGAAAGAGCAAACAGTTAATAGCTACTGAAAAATATTATAGCCCAATAAGAAATATATTATCATAAGAAATATATTCTTATTATAAGAAAAGGATTTCACAAAAGGTTTATTTCACAAAAAACCCATGAAGGATTCTTATTGACAATATCTACTTACAGGAAATAAGATGAAAAAACCATTTTGGAAAACAAAACTAATCCAAGAGTTCACAGCCTGAGGAGTATAATTCAAAAAAGAAGTATTAGCATAAAACTTGGAACCAGTGGAGTGCAGAGCAGTCTCCTGCCATAGTCTTTCAAACATCACACTGAGAGCTAACAGACTGACATTTGCATTTTTCCCTGAGAATAAAAAATACTGGATTAATCTGCAGTGAACATATTCAGAATTTCATTACAAAAAAGGCCAAAGCATAAAGCTAACTTCTAAAATCAGAGGAGCAAATACCCAGTGAAAAGACATGTGACAACAAGGCCCATGTTTAAAGGTGGGAGTCAGTAACAGCTTTGGCTGGGCTTACAGAAAAAATGGAAATACAGTTTGATTCCTATTGTTATAAAGGAAAGAAGTGTTTTGCCTGAGCTTTTAATGTTCTTATAATTCTATAATTAGGGATTAGGGAAGAAATGTCAAGTAACCAGTGTGGTTTCTGAAAGTACAATATAAATTCAGAGAAGCACACAAAAAGTGAGGCTTAGTAGGCACTTTGTGATTTTGATCCTTGGTGGCTATTTAGGTAAAATAAACAGTATTTTGTTTTTCAATGCACTGTTCTATGAAATTCAAGAACCAAGGGAATATAAGTAATTATTTGCAAAATATGAGGTAGTATAGGTTGAAAAGCAATGCATGGCTTTTCTAAATAACCAATAGTTTCATGCAAATATCATTTTGGGGGAAAATCAACTCTCAAGTTTGCTTCAAATATCTTAAAAGACTAAAGTAGAAAAGATACAATAAAAAAAAGTAAAATACTATTTGAATCACCATTTAAATTTGTTTATTTTTCAGAAAATATCCTAGGTTATAAATCCACTTGTTAGTTATGTTTTCAGTATTAAAATTAAGAAATGGTTTGATGCCTCCACAAAGATGATACGCATTGTTTAAACCATGCTCCCCTATTCATTTGCTTCGGCATTTTATCAAATGCCTATTGTGTGCAAAGATGGTCTCTGTCTTTAAGAAGCTAAGAAACTTCTTTTTTTTTTTTGCGGTACTGGGGATTGAACTCAGGGGCATTCTACCTCCGAGCTACACCCCCAGCCCTATTTTTTTTTTTTTTTTTTTTTTTTTTTTTTATTCTTTATTTTGAAACCGGGTCTCACTAAGTTGTGGAGTGCCTCACTAGGTAGCTGAGGCTGGCCGCGAACCCAGATCCTCTGGTCTCAGCCTCCCAAATGCTGGGATTACAAGCGTGCGCCACCACGCCCAGCTGCTAAGAAACTTCTTTTAACAGATAAATATATAAGGCAGGGTGGAAAATGGTAAATGTATTATAAATGAATGAGAAGCAATGGTGATTGATGCTCAAGGAAATTTTAAAAAGCATTTTTAGAAGAAATGGGCTTTGAAATGAATCTCAATAATCAGGAAGGACTTTCACAGGATCCTAGGGAAAATTTAGGAGGAACAAATTGTGGAAGCAAATTATGATGTCAACAAATGTTTGAAGGCGAGACATTAGCTTTGTTACTCAAGACAATGAAGTTTAAGCACAGACCTGCTGTGACCAAGATTATTGAAAGACTGGAGAAACAGTGTGAAGAATTAAGACTACACTTTGTTAGTAATAGAGATACTTCAAGAATTGTGGATTAGTAGTTGAGTGGATCAAACTTTTTTTTATTAAGACTGCATAAATCTAGTCGGGCGTGGTGGCACATGCTTGTAATCCCAGCATTGGGGAAGCTGAGACTAGAGGATCCGGGTTCGCGGCCAGCCTCAGCTACCTAGTGAGGCACTCCGCAACTTAGTGAGACTCGGTCTCAAAATAAAGAATAAAAAATAGGGCTAGGGGTGTAGCTTGGAGGTAGAATGCCCCTGAGTTCAATCCCCAGTACCGCAAAAAAAAAAAAAAAAAAAAAAAAAAACAAAACTGCATAAATCTAACAGAGCCTATGGCTCACACACTGAATGAAGCTTTAATTGAACCGAGTTGTAGGCAGTTATATCAATTACAAGTTATATAAACCAGTTACAAAATATTACTAATAACATCTCATAATTGGCTAAACAATGTCTATTAAGTTTATTTCAGAGAAAAAAAAAACATTTGAAAATATTTTAAGCAGGCAGAAAATGATGGTGGTTGAGTAAGATTCTCCTACAATCATCTCCCCCCAGACATACCATTTTGAGCAGCTATTCACACATCAAACTACATTTACATGATATAAGGAAGCTTGATGAGAGACCATAGTGCCTAGTTATAGTATAGTAATAAGAGATGCATCAAGAAAGGCAAAAACAAAAACAAAACCCACTAAGAGTTGACTGTCTTACTCTTCCCCACTAGGAGCAGCAAGCATGGAGATAGACACTGCCCACTTGGAAGAAGGAGAAGGAGCTAAGTTCAGGCCTCTGACTTGAAACCCAATAGCAGGCCTGCCACAGTAAAATGGTATGAGCAGAAACCCTGGTCCTCTATCTCTAGACCAGTACCCCTGGACCTAACTGCTGGAACTGCATTGCCCAGGATGATGTCTCTATCATTCCCACCCAACCTTAGGCACCAAAGTGAGGACAAAAATGCCACCTACTGGGGGATGGGGCACAAATGCTAGCACAGGACTTCACATTGTATCTTAGTACCTGGTCTGCTGTGGTGAGATGGGCACCATGTAGGAATGAAAGGACCCTAGACTCAGGTGAGAACTCAAAGATGAAGCTTCTACACATGCCCTGGAAACAGGCAGAGAGGTCTGTGGGCCAATGGGACAATTTGGGTCTACATCTTACCAATCTTGGAATAGCCTTGGGTCAAATCTCTCCCATTCCCATCCCTTCCAAATCTATGAAGGTAAGTAAAAAGAATGTTCTTAATTAAATGCATACTAACAAATGCTGAAGGGTACAAAATTGACCGTTTTCTACTATTTGTTTTATTTTTGTTTCTATTTTATGGTACTGGGGATTGAATCCAGAAGCATTCTACCTCCTAGATATACTCCCAGCTCCTTTGTTATTTTTTATTTTGGAACAGGGTCTTGCTAGGTTTCTGAGAGTTTCACTAAATTGCTGAAGCTAGTCTTGAACCTGTGATCTTCTCCCTCCTGTCTCAGCTTCCCAAGTACTGGGATTATAGGTATATACACCTGACTCAACTGTTTTTGACTTAAAAATGACATTTGCACAAAGTTCAACTGAATATAATCTAAATAAATTTGGTGGTATTAAATTCACTCACTTATCAAGTATCTGATACATGCTTCCAACAAATACATCTAGTCTATAGTTTAAGGGAAGAATATCTTTGATTATAATACAGTTAAAAAAAAAAGGTAAGAAAAAAAAAATAAATAAATAAAACAGATGTCTGATTTCAGCAAAGTTGTGGCCCTGGATGACAGACTTCTCATTCCTCTGCCCTCTATTACTAAATCCAAAATGCTGAACACAGTAAAAGTATTTAAGAACATAAGATTTATAGACAAACTATCAAGAAAGAAAGGAAAACCTCTAGGGGCCAGAAATAAAGGGGAGCTTAGAACAAGAACAGTTGTCACATAGGCTGTAGGCTGACTTTTTGACATGGGATAAGCAGCCTGGGGTCCCTACAAGGCAGAGAGCTGGAAATGAGGCTGCTGCTTAAGGAGAGGGAACTGGTGGCTCCTCAGTTTATAGAGCTGAGTGAAACTCCACTCATCTGCCAGGGAAACTAACAGGAAGCTTGCACCTGCTCCACATTTTAGATGACTTTTTAAAAATTAACATAATAAAAGTAAAGTTTGGGTCTTGGGAAGGTGTGGCGACACAGTCAAATTTAAAAATCAAGAAATTAGCAATATAAATGGTCTTCAGGTGGCCCAGCAGAAGTAAAAATTGTCATAAGAAGCATAAATCATGAGAAGGAAGGTAAATGTAAGCAAAGATAAAACTGCTATCATGTCCATGACTGTTTTTGTAAGAGTGTTACTCTTGGACTCCTAACAGCTCAGCGAGGCAGGCCTGCTTGTTGTCTCCTGTTTTTCAAATGAGGAAAGTAGACTGTATAGAAGGGTGAAGATATATCACACTACACTGCCAGAAAGCAGGGTGATTAAAACCTCACAATGTAGTTCATAGTCCAGGATCTTATCCACTACATTATAATGCTTCCTCAATGTCAATAACACCATATTAATTTTTAAATAAGCCAGGTATGGTGGCCCACGCTTGTAATTCCACTACTTGGTGGGCTGAGACAAGAGGATCACAGGTTTGAGGACAGCCTCAGCTACTTAGTGAGGCCCCGTTTCAAAATAAAGAATAAAAAATCGGGCTAGGGGTGTATCTTGGAGGTAGAATGCTCCTGGGCTCAATCTCCAGTGACACACACACACACACACACACACACACACACACACACACACACACAATAAATAAATAAATAAATAAATAAATAAATAAATAAATAAATAAACAAATAAGAAAAATGATTTAAAATTGGTGAAAATATGAGTCAAAACTGGAGAGAAGATATTTACAGCATGTGCAATTGATAAAAACTAGCAGCCAGAATACGTGTGTATCTTAAAAAAAAAGGAGAAGGAAATCTCAATAGAGAAATGGCAAGGTTATGAATGTTTAATTCACAGAGGACTTAATTCTGGTAGCTAAGTAATAGTAATGTGTTAAATGATATTCAGCATCATTAGTCTATAATAAAATTCAAATTTAAAGAAAAATGCTTAAACTATTTCATACATCAGATTAGAAAAAAACTAGTCTGAAAATATGGAGTTCTTCAGGCAATATAGAGAAATGGCTGATAATAGGAGGTTAACTTGGTAAAATACCCAACAACCCAGCACTTGTACTCCTCATTAAATACCCCAGAGCAGAGCTTCTCTGCCTGAGTGTTTTAAATAGATTACAGACATGTTGAGATAATGATCACTTTGGCCTGAGGGCTGGCCAGGAGAGGCCTGGAGTGATGGGGGATAAGGATGCTGAAGTTGTGGTCCCCTGGTAGAGCAGAACGCAGGACTTAACTGCACTTAAATGTGGATCAGACTGAAAAAAGAATTTGGAGCTTTACAACATTTTCAGACAGCAGAAGGAATTTATGTTCATTGAAAAAACATACAAAATACTTTTACTTGGTTAGATATATTTAATAAAAGTATAAAATACATGTGTGAAGAATAAACACTATCTTCAAATTATCATGTTTTACTTTTTCCTGAGGAGAGGGATAAATAAGATTAGTTTTATCTGATTTTATTTTTACTTATTTACTTTTTTATTTTTGTGGTACTTGTGATTGAAGCCAGGGACATTCTACCTCCAAGCTACTCCCATAGGTTATTTTATTTTTGTAATTTGAAAACAGGGTCTCACTAAATTGTAGAAGGCCTCATTAAGTTAATAAGGCTGGCCACAAACCTGCAATCCTCCTGTCTCAGCTTCACTAGTACTGGAATTACAAGTGTGTACTACCACATCTGGCTATCTGATTTTATTTCTAAAAGCAATTGTACATGAAGCAAATATGACAAATTGTCATCATTTGTAAAATATGAATCAATAGTGGGTGTCAATTATATGGCTTTATGTATTTTTGCATGTCTTTCAAATATTATGACTGGAAAATTTTTAATAAAAATGTTAAAAATCAAACACAACCCAACTAGTCATTAATTGTTAGCTCTAAATTCATTCTCACAATAGTCTTATATTAAGGATAATGTGTAGTGGATTTAAAGGACAACGATCTCAAACAATATCTAGGAAATATGCAAATCTCTAAAAGAAAAATTATTTCTGTTTATAATAGTTAACATTTATCAAATAGATACTACGTTAGAAAGTATGGATTTTATATTAAGAGGAAAAAGAACTAAGTCAAAAAGAACTATTTCAATTAGCACTATTATACATCATTGCCCTTCTGTTACATATGTTAACTCAATAAATTCATTATGTTTTATCTCAAATATCACAAGTATAAATTGGCAATTCCAAATGAAATGTGTGTTATTTAAATTTTATTATTCTAACAGAACTCAATTTCCACTGAGTCTCTATTTCAGTGTGGTATAGAAAATGCAATGCTGTTTTAAAGTATTGAATCTTTTAGTCTGTTCCAGATTTTTTAAATAAGTAAAATTTCAAACAATCAATATTTAAAGATCTCTTTTAACATTTTCCCTCCGCGAAGGGTTTTTACATCTTTTTTCTCCTGGTTCTGTTCCTAATTCCATAGACCTTACTTGGCTCTGTGCCTGATGGTAGCATGGGTCTTGGCATTCATTTATATTATTTCCCAAAGTGCAATTCTCAGTTGCAAGGTCCTCTGGAGCTAGCACTCTCTGGCTGCCTCATCCTATAGTCTTAGATGAGTTGATTGTATTAGAATTCCCCAGAGAAATAAAACCCACAGGGTTTATATGTATCTCTACACATGTGCCTATATGGATAGATGATATAAATATAGGGAGATTTATTATAAGGTATTGGCTCATGTGTGATTGAACAGGCTGAGAAGTCCCACAAGCTGTTATCTACAAACTGGGAAGGCTGGTGGTGTATATTCTAAAAGCTCGAGAGTTGTAGTACTACTGGTGTAGCTCCTGGCCGAATCTGAAGACCTGAGAAGCAAAAGAGGGCAGAAGACCCATGTCCCAGTTCAAGCAGTCAGGCAGAGAATGAACTCAGTATTTCTCTCACTTTTCGTTCTATTTAGGCCCTTAATAGGTTTGATGATGAGCACTAGCATTAGAGAGGGCATCTGACATACTAGTGCATTCCTAATCTCTTCAGAAACACTCTTGTGGACATCGCCAGAAATAAAGTTTAACCAGACATCTGGACATCTCATGGTCCAGTCAAGTTGGCACATAAAACTGACAGTCACATTGATATAAATATCAGAAAGAACAGTGAATTGCTCTTCTCCAGCTATTACCAACTTGACGTTTTAATAATTTATATACAATTATAATTCTGTACATAGCATTTAATATTTGCATTTATGATTTGCCATCATAGTGACCTGTATGCAGGCATTTAATTGTTGGCCTAAAGAAGAAGAAAGCAATTGAAATGTTAATAGATAAGACAACTGAAACTTTTTATTGCAAAAATATTACAAAAATAAAAACATGTTTTACTTATTGTTTGAATTTTTCCCTTGTGGTTTGCTATTGTATTTTATTGACTAGGTTCATTGTTTGTCCTGAGTATCCTACAAACAGATATTACATCTGGTTGTTTATTTAATATCACAATTCAAGAGAAACCAGTGTTACAATCATTGAGTGCATGTATCAAAATTAGAAATAAACAAAAAATGTATATGTTCTAATGTAAGAACACACAATTTCTATGTTCTCCCATTTCCCTAATGAAACATATGTGAATTTCCATGTTCCTAAGTACCTTTAGAAATTTCATATGCTTCATCTTTCAAGTGTATGAATTCAGAATAAAAATCTTCCCTATTTTACGACTTCTATATATTTACATAGCAAAATTATTTATGATTTATTCACTCTCATTTTAAGGTGGCATTGAAAATCTCTAAAGTTATTGTACTTTTTAAAAAATTCAACATACCAAAGATTAGCTCAGTTAAATGCACAGTGTGTGTGCGCATGTTAGAGATGTTAGCTTTGGGTACACTCTCATTCTTTCTATTTATAACATATTTCTTGGACATTTTAATATGTCCAAATGTCATCTATTTCTCTCAAGTATTTGACTTTTAGAATGATTTAAAGTTCCTCATTCCAGCACAACACTATAAAAAATGCTAGTAGAATTTTTAAGTGTTCCAATTTCTGTTCTTAAGTGTAACAATTCCTGTTTTTCTTCTGGCTTATTTCATTGCCTTCCAACAATCCTTCCACCTCACTGCCACCCAGAATGTATTGATCCCACAACCTTTTCCTTACATTTTGTCCTTATTTGGTCATATCCATGGTCTTTTGTAATCATTATGATAATCACTTTTCATGACATTCATTCTTTGCTTTTCTCTCTCTTTTTAATATTCAAGAGACAGAACCCAAGTCCCAGTTAAATCCACCACTTTCTGCTTTACAGTTGTGCTTTTTCAGTGGACTATAATTAAAGAAGAAGGAAACAAACAAACAAAAAAACACAACTCATTCAATTGACCGCAATTAAATTAATCATTCCTAACTTTAGGTAGATCCATACTGCCATCTGGCAATTTTACTGCCCTCGCATATTCCAATAGCTTTCTGATAATAGAGAATTGAATATCTATGTCAAAATTTCTACTCTCACCCCAAACATGCGTGCAGCTTCTATCCTCTACATTCTCAGCTAATGACTTTGTTTCCTATTTCCCCAAAAATATTAACAGAACTAATAGAATGTCCACAAGCTCCCACCAACATTTTTATCAATCTAACCATATTTTTACTACAACTTGCCTCTCATGTCACAGATGAACTTCTCTTTCTCTCGTCTAAAGACGAATTTTCTACTTATAGAGTAGAATTTATACTTTATTAGCTACTTGTGTTTATAATTTCAGCAAATTTCCATCTTGCCCCTACATTATCAGTTATCTTCTCCATAAATAATTAACATAAGTACAAAAATGTAGAGAAATAAGCCATGTGTTAAGCTGCAGAGGCAAGGCATTGCATAATTTTTCATATTCAAAAATTTTTTGAAGAAGTCGATTGGGGATTGACAATAGGAACATTCTACCTTTAAACTGTATCACATCCCTTTTTATTTTGAAAGAAGGTCTTGCTGCTGAGTTGCTAAGTCTGGCCTTGAACCTGTGATCCTCCGGTCCCAGTCTCCCAAGTACTGGGATTACAGACATGTGCCCCTATACCCAAATATATTTTACACATTTTTAATTGAGAAATAAAGATTGTATATATTCATTGTGTATACCTTATTGTCTTGAATTAATGTCAATATGAGTATGTAATATTCATATTAGATATATAACCATGTATATATAAATTATGGATGGTTATATTGCAGTATATAGAATGGCTATATTCTGAAATTTAATTTTAGTTCATCTTTTATAAAAATCTTGTATATTTTTTAAATATTACATAAGTTTGCCAACTAGAATATAATTTGCATAACAAAGAATATCAAGAAAATGGAAGTCACATCATAAAGGAATTGTATAATTATTTTTGTGATACAATTAACTTTATCTCATTATTTTATTTCTTTTTTGGTTTATTTTCAGTTAAAAATAGTATACAAGAATTATTGGACTACTAATTATAGATACAGTATAAAATCTTTTTTTTAGTACATCATAGATAATTTACATTTATAGGTATTTTTTTTTTCTTTTTTTTTGCAGTACTGGGGATCGAACCCAGGGGCATTCTTGCTCTGAGTTACAACCTCAGCCCTATTTTTTATTCTTTATTTTGAAACATGGTCTCACTAAGTTGAGAAAGGCCTCCTTAAGTAGCTGAGGCTGGCCTCGAACCTATGATCCTCCTGTCTCAGCCTCTCAAGTACTGGGATTACAAGAGCATGCCACCACACCCGACTAGATATCTTTTTATTCTACTAGAAACTGGTTATTATACCATTAAAATCTATAGTATTATACCTATTTAACAAAAAAAGAAAAGATTACTTTCTCCAAGATCTAATTTCTCATTCTACTGAATATTGCATAATAGGAGATTGAATACTGGAGCAGAAAATTGGTAGAAAGTTAATTTTGAGCTAGAAATAAATTGAAGAGCTAGACATAATTTCCTTCAACAAAATACATACTATTTTATGTCACATTATGGGAGCAATTGTGATCATTTTAATAGTGACTGTATATTTGATAATAGCAGTTTATGAGTGTCAAATTTCCTGGGGCATAATAATTTATTATAGTTATGTGGAAGAATGTCCTTGTTCTTAGGAGAACTAACTCTGAATTAGCTGAGGACAAAGAAAAAAAAGCAGAAATTAGAATACTGAATTTAGAATGACAAAATGCTAATATTCTGTTCATTTGTGTCCACTGTATTATTCTTATAGATTTCCAATAAATTTGGAAATTTTAAAGAGAAAATAACAAATAACTAAAAAAATCTGAAATTTAATGTTAATTTATCTTTTATCAAAAAATTTTGTATATACTCAAAGTCATGTCAGTTTTCTTCAAATATCTATTTAGTGTGTGTTCAATAAACAATTATTAATAATTTCCCAGCATTTATGTAATAAGGTTTTACTTATTTTTACACCATTTTACACATCATCATAATTATTTCACAACAATTACATTTTAGATAGAATTTCACCTTAATCATAGCCATCTACATTTTAGAATATGGACATACTTTTAATAAAGCCATTTTCCAGAGATTTTAACTAACCTTCTGAGACTATATTTCACAAGCCTTTGTCAAGTCTACTGTATAAATTTATGCATGTGTGTGTGAGTGTGTGTGTGTGTGTGTGTGTGAAGTTTTATTTATGGGTCTGCATGTTGTATTTAATTTTTTATTATTATTTAAATTATTTTGAATATGGTAGTAAATCTTGAGCAAAACATTAATTGCTTAGAAAACATGTTTTGAAAAACTCATCCTTTAGTATATATGGAGATGATTTTTAACAAATCTTACTCCTTGAGGTTATCATTATCAGTAAAAATGTAGTGTGTTTTAGAATGTACTTTTACAAAGGAAGGTACTTACTATATATTTTATACGTGTGTCTGTGTGTATATTATACAATACTATGTATATATTCACGTGTACTTTATCGTGTACTTTATATTACATATAACATATATATATATGTATAAATTTCTGTATTAATCAACATGGGCTGCTATAACATGATTACCATAGACTGAGTGACTTAAAAAAACATAATTTATTACTTATAGTTCTGGAGGCTGAGAAGTCTAAGATCTAGATCTAGCAGATCTGTGTCTGGCAAAAGCATTCTTGGCTTCCAGTTGGTCTCCTTCTCACTGTATCATCACAAGGCAGTGTGAGGGAGAGAGACAAAATTCTTCTATCTCTTCCTCTCTTATAAAGGCACTAGTCCCATTGTGTTGTCTCTATCTTCATGGCACAATTATCTCCAAAAGGCCCTGCCTCCTGAAACCATCAAATTGGGGTTGAGCTTCAACATATGAATTGTGGAGAAATTACAAACATTCAGACCAAATCAATACTTGTATTTGTTAACATTAGATAGATGTAGTCATTTGGTATAGCTCAATATCCATTTTAACAGCTTTATTGGGATAAATCCATGTACTAAACACATCATTCATTTAAAGTGCAAAATTCAGTGGTTTTTAGTATGTTCCAGAGTTATGCAAGCATCACCACAATCTAATTTTAGAATACTGTTATTATCCCAAAATGAAGTTCCACTCTTTCTCCTCCGTCTCTGAATCACTTCCACAACCCTGGACAACCACTAATCTACTTTCACTTAGCATAATGTTTTCATGATTTATCCATGTTGCAGCATGCTGCAGTATGTAATTCCATCACCAAGTGATGAAGATTTGTATTATTTCTACTTTAGGGCTATAATATTATGCCATGAACATTTGTATGCAAGACTTTATGTAGATGTACATTTTTATTTTTCTTTGAATGGAATTTCTAGTAATAGGGTACCTCTTCAACCTTTTGAATAATAAAACTATTTCCCATAACTACAATATATTTTCATAAGACTGATCATGTAAACTATGATGGATAGGTAAATACGTAGAGAGATAGTAAGACAGAGAGATATCCTTGAGGATTTAAGTTATATCCCACAACAACTAGTATATTAATCATAGTTGCAACTATAACCATACACTATTTCTTGTCTCATAGCAAGTTATTCTCAATTTTCATTATTTTATATTTTGGGAAGCTGATATTTACTTCCAATTATTGACATCAGAAAGTATCTCCTAATATTATACTGCTTTACAACCAAGAACCTAAAAGTTTAGAAAAATATTAAGAATTTGATTTTTTTAATATATTAAATAATTTTTTACTAAGACTGTAAACAGAAAAATTAAGGAATTTAATGTGTTTGAGGGCATGAGAAAGAGTTTTGCTCTCAAGTTAGCATTTTGTGGTTAAGAAATATAATGGTATCCTTTAAGCCTTAAGGGTTACATAAGTATCTTAATAATCATAAAGGGATTAATTTTATATATTATACTCTTAAGCATTATCATTTCAAATACTATTTTATGTAATGTGTTCAAATGAAATGTGATAAAATAGAAGTCTGAAATTAAGAATTTTAAATATCCCAGTCTCCTTCCTAAATGACCAACTAGCTATAAAAGCAAGTCTCTGTGTTAATTTGCAAATGAGCAAGGACATTGGAGTTATATCCACACTGATCCCAGGCTGCTGTTGTATTAATTATTAGATAGATTAACTACACACTGAGCTGGCACTTTTCATTAAACAGCTGCTAAAACATGAGGGATGAACAATGCCTTGTGCTTTAGCATCAGATCCGTGCACCCTGAGGCTATTTAATAAGCCTTAATAAGCTACTGTTCTCCACACAGACAAATTTCACTTAGTTGGAGAGTGTTTCGAAACATCACAGGTTGTCTGCCCCCAATTTTCAAATGACAAAAGTGTCAGATATTCATATTTACTTAACTTTCTAAACTCAGATTAAAACATTTTAATTAAATATAAGCTGTACAAATACAGACAATAAATACATCATAAGGTCAAACATCACTAAAGGCCACTGGTAGTTGTTTATGTGATTAGGAGAAAATGAATACATACATATATATTACAGATAGCCATAAATTTCATTGTTAAATTTGTTTACATTTTCTTACAAAAATATATTTTATAAAATGATCTTATTGTACTGGGGATTGAACCCAGATGTGTTCCACCTCCAAGCTACAGCACCATCCTTATTTTATTTTTTTATTTTGAGACAGGGTCTCACTAAGGTGCTGAGGCTGGCCTTGAATCTTTAATCCTACTGTCTCAGACTCCCAAATACTGGGATTACAGGCATGGGCCACCATGCTTGGTTTCTACTATATCTCTAAAGAAAAAAAAAATCCTAAAATTGCTATATCCTATATGTATTAGATTTTAAAATCCATGTAGAGATTACATTAAAGATAATAGTTTATACCAGTACTTTCAAACACCTCTCAAAATTTCGAATCTGAAGTCATATGTTAGTACTACTCCTTTAACATCAAATGACTATAGAAAGCTCCTCCCTTTATTTTTAAATGCCTCTATCATACTTTAAATCCTAAATCTGTAAAGATCATTTTCAAAAAAGTTAGAATCATGACTCTCATACAGATACAAAATGAAATTGATCAAATTATGTTGTGTGGGTATGAGTATGTCACAATAAATGCCACTATTATGCATAACTATTGTGCACCATTAAAAAATTTAAAAACATTTATTATGAATTTTATTCAAGCTGATAATTAATGAGGAAACTAATACCTTGTTACAACCAGTTTGAAACCACACCTATGTATGTCAATCTTTTCCTGGCCTCCTGGTGCTCAGTATGGTACTGTCTTGTGATTTCAGACGGTAGCAGCAAGCCCTAGCTCCCAGTCAGCACCCGATCACAGGTAGACAAATGGATGCTCTTCAGCCTCCTGCATTGTCAGTGTGTTTTGGACATTGAATTTTCACATCCCCTATGTCCACAATATGCTCATGTAAGGAATTCAGTTCCTCATTATAAAATAAGCTTTGTGTTAGATGATTTAGCCCAACTATATGTAAATGTTAAGTGTTCCGACTACACTAAAGATTGGAGAGTCTAAGCTATGATATCTGGTAGGTAAGGTATATTAAACGCATATTCAATTTAAGATGCTTTCAACTGATAATGAGTTTATTTGGAAATAACCCCATCATAAGTCAAGAAGCATCTGTACATAGAGTGGACAGAATAATGGCCCTGTAAAAGTGTCTATTTTTCAAATTGCCAGAATGGATGAATTTCTTACCTTATGTGGCAAAAGATACTCTGTAGATATGCTTACCTGGTTACACTGAGATAAGAAATTAATCTAGATTTTTCAGAGTGGGTCCAGTGGTTTATGAGAGGAAGGTAGGAGAGTGAACTTCAAGAGGGAAGATGCTATTGTAAGCTGAAGCTGGAGCACTGTTCTTTGAAGGTGAAGGGAAGGGCTATGAGTCAAGCAATGCAGCTAGTCTCTGGAAAGTGGAAATACCATAGAAACATATGCTTCCCTACAGTCCTTAAAAGGAATGCTTTCCTGCCAGCATCTTGACTTTAGGTCCTCTGACCTCCTCTACCATAAGGCACTAAACCTGCGCTATTTTCAGCCACTCATTTTTGTGATGCTTTATAATAGCTGCAAAAGGAAAGTAATAAGCATGTCATAGGCAAAAAATTACAGTGCTATCAACTATCTGCAATTAGCAGTTATAAAATAACTAAAAAACACTGTTATGGACTGAATATCTGTGTCATACAAAAATCCATATGTTGAAGCTCTAATGTCCAGTGTGTATTTGGAAATGGGCTCTCTAAGCAGTCTAATTCCTTCCTTCCTTCCTTCCTTCCTTCCTTCCTTCCTTCCTTCCTTCCTTCCTTCCTTCCTTCCTTCCTTCCTTCCTTCCTTCTTTCTCTCCCCCTCCTCTTCCTTCTCCTCCTCCTGCTCCTTCTCTTTCTCTCTCTCTCTCCTCCCCTTTCTCTCATTCTCTCTCTCTCTCTCTCTCTCTCTCTCTCTCTCTCTCTCTCTTCTCTCTCTCTCTCTCTCTTTCTCTCTTTCTCTCTCTCTCCTTTCTTTCCCAAGGTTTGAAGCCAGGGGTGTTCTACAGCACAGCTATACTCCTAGCCCTATTTTATTTTTATTTTTAATTTTGAAATGGGGTCTTAGCCGGGCGTGGTGGCGCAAGCTTGTAATCCCAGCATTCGGGAGGCTGAGACCGGAGGATCTGGGTTCGCGGCCAGCTTACCTAGTGAGGCGTTCCGCAACTTAGTGAGACTCGGTTTCAAAATAAAGAATAAAAAAAAAAATAGGGCTGGGAGTATAGCTCGGAGGTAGAATGCCCCTGAGTTCAATCCCCAGTACCGCAAAAAAAAAAAAAAAAAGGAAACTAAATTACCAAAGTTGGTCTTCAATCTGCAATTCTCCTGTCTCTGCCTCTCAAGTACTGGGATTATAGGCATATGACAACATGGCTGGCCATAATTAATTTTTAATGAGGTCATATGTTTGGAGCCTGATACAATAGGGTTAGTGTCCTTGTCTGAAGCAACACTAGACCATTCGCGTTCCTGCTATGTGTTCTCTTTCTCCTCCATTTATACACACATGCTGAGGCAAGGTCATGCGAGGACATAAAAGGTGGCCATCTATAGGCCAGGAGGAGAGACCTCAAGTCCTCACTAGGAATCGAATTTGCCAGAACTTTGGTCTTAGACTTACAGCTTCCAAAACTGTCAGAAAATGAATTCCTTTTTTATGTATACTCAGTCCATAATATTTTGTATTATAATCCAAGTAGACAAATATGCAAGGAAAGATACAGTGTCCAACCAATCAGAATCAGATAATCGGGAAGTATGTGATCTGAGCTATCTTTCAAGAATAATTTTTGTCCCATCTAATACTGTTGCCTCCTTCTAAGTTTAATTCTGTATTTAAAATGCTTCTGAACAGATCCAGCTAGAACATCCATATGAAACTCTTGTCTTATACAGCCTTCAACTTCCTTGCTTTTCTCCCCAAATCAACTTCCTTCTTATGTATTTCCTATCCAGATGTATGACATCTTTATTGTATTATTTCTCTCATATCTACTCTTCTTTTTTTCCTTGCTCATTCACTCAATTAGCTCATTTTACTACATAAATATGTCTCATCTCTCCCTCCATTCCCATAGTAAGCACCTTATTTTTAATCCTTAAACTACTAAGATAGCATATCTTTTGAAAAATAGTAGTAGTAAGTGGTAGGTATTTACAAAAGAAAATGTGTAATGTATAGATTGACCTTATATTTTATTTTCTTGTCCAACTTATTTTGGATGAATTGATAAACCATTAGCAATTATATTTAAAAATAGTTTATTATGTACTTGGAAATTGCCAAGAGGTTAGATTTTAAGTGCTTTCTTTCCACAAATAAATATGTGAGGTAATGTGTATATCAATTACTTTGACTTAGCTATTTCACAATGCACGTGAAATGAATATATATATATATATGTATTTAGAGCATCATGTTGTATATTAATCATATATATACATATTCATGTACATATATATGTAAAGTATTATGTTCTATATCATAAATATATGTTATTTTATTTGCCAATTAAAATTTAGTAAGACAAAACACCAAAAATATACAGAGAAATGTCTATACGTTGAAAAGGAAGAGAAATAGCAAATGAATTTCATAACAGATCTCTGAATGCTGATAATATTCGACCACTGACATCATTCTTCTGTAAATTCATGAATGAAATATATTCATCTGCATACATGCATGATGGTGGTCATTTTTCCACCATTGTCAGCATCACATATAATCATTTTAATTATCTCTATTATGCTGATAATTTGTTTGTACCCCTAGCTACACTCTTGCAGGTCTATTCTCTTTCCTTTGAAATATAACTACTGGCAAGAATTGAGAAGTATATTTTATGATGTGAGTTTTTTTGTTCTTTATCTTTCATGCAAGCCTTGGTTGAACTGTGACAGTTCAACCAAGTACTTATTATCATTTCATTAGTACTAAATCTCTAAATAATTAAATAAACAAGTAGTAAATTCCCTAGAAGGTTACTAGTTCAATTTATATTTCAAACATTATACCATTCACAGATCATTGTAGCTAGCTCAACATTAATGTATTTCACATGCAAAACAGATACCTTAGAGTATTTTTCGAGTTATATCTATTTAGAGCTATTTTGAACAAAGTTGCCATTATACAAGATGAATAAGTCTAGAGATACAAAGTACAACATAATGTCTCAAGGCAATAATATTGTATTATATAATGGAAATTTGCTAAAAGAATAGATTTTAAGGGATTCAAATAAAAAAATAGATAATGGGCATAGATTGATAGGTAATTTGCTTGGCTGTAGAAATAATTTCACTATATGTGTATATCAAAGCACCAAGTCATACTCCTTAAAATTTTGAATTAAAAATATTAAAGTTAAACTACATGATTTAAGATCTTAAAAAGATATTGGAATTCCTTCTTCTATTTTATGAAACTATCATGAATGATCCTTTAAGGGTGCAGAGAATGATCAGATATCACCTTAGAGAATAACATAAATGAATAAGATTCTTACTTTCTACTTTTCAAAAAAACGTTGCATTGGCTTGTGGTTAAAATTCTGTGACCTGAATCATATTTCTGCAGGCAAGAGCTATCTGATGATGTGATTTTGTTCTCACTGAAATTCTTTGCTTTGCTTATGACAAAGTACACTAGAGAGTAGGTAAAATTCCCTAAAGAGTAGGCTCTGATTATAAAATCTTTACAGGGAAGCTATTATCATTAATTCTCTACAAAGTAAACATCCTTATATATGCAAAACTGAATTTAAAAAATCTGAGCTTTTTAACAGAGTTAGCCTACATGAAGATCTTTGGGGGGAAAAAAAACTACTAGTGATATAATTTACAGATCAGATGCATTTATGGTAAGTGGTAAGAGGTAGTCACAATTCTTTAGTTTAGTAGTTGTTCCTTTCAAAGACAGCATCAATATAGCTAGACTTTGTGGGCTGTACCTGTAATTCCTGCTTTCTAGGATGCAACGATTGGTGGATAAGGGGACTTCTGGGGCTTGTTGCTACTATGCTAGGCGGAATAGGCAACGGAGCAGGCCTGGTACAAACATAGGGCTCCAGAGAAAACCAGGAGTACCAAGTTGTCTAAGCAAGAGGAGATCCGTCCCAGGCTGAACATGGAACAATAAAAAAAGAATGTAAATATGTGGACAATAGTGCTTTACAAATGCTCTTTTACTGTTGCATTACAGTTGCATTTACATAATGTAAATTTTGTTGACAATGGAATACATGCACATAGCACCTGGTATCCCCCAACTTCTCCCAATTTCCTACCTTCCCAATAGAGAGTACTGAGATTTACATTTGTATATTCAAATATGTACACATAGTTGATGGTAAAATTTCCATTAATGAACCTCAGTCTTCCTCCTCCCTGTCCCTGGATCCACTGAAGTTTATCTAGAGCTTCTCTTGTATAGCAATTACTCCCTAGTGTGCACATACTAGAGGAAACATATGACCCTTCACTTTCTGTAACCGGCTAATCTCACTTACCATAATGTTCTCCAGGTCTTTCCATATTCTTGCAAATGACATAATTTTGTTCTTCCTTATTGCTGAGTAGAATTCCATTGTGTGTATTTCCTATCATTTTGTAATCCATTCACCTGTTGATGGACACCTAGGTTGTCTCCAAAATTTGGCTATTGTAAATTGTGCTGCCATGAACATGGGTATGCATATATTATTGTAGTCCTCTGGTTTCAACATCTTTGGAAATATACCCAGGAGTGGTATAGTTTTCTAAGGAATTTCGACACTGATCTCCATAGTGGCTGAACTAGTTTGTAATCCCAAAAGTACAGAAGTATTCCTATTTCCCTACATCCTCACCAACATTTATTGTTATTCGACTTCTTGATGATCGCCATTATGATTGGTTTGGATTGGGGCTAGATGGAATCTCAGTGTACTTTTGATTTGCATCTCCCTGATTGCTAATGATATTGAACATTTTTTCATGTATCCATTTGTATGACTTCGTGTGTGTGTGTGTGTGTGTGTGTGTGTGTGTGTGTGTGTGTGTGATACTGGGGATTGAACTCAGGGGTGTTCTACCTTGAAGCTATACCCCCAGCCCTATTTTTTATTCTTTATTTTGAAACAGGGTCTCACTAAGTTGTGGAGAGCCTCACTAAGTAGCTGAGGCTGGCCAGGAACTGGGATCCTCCAGTCTCAGCCTCCCAAATGCTGGGATTACAAGCATACATCACCACACCTGGCTGTATCTCTTCTTTTGTGAAGCATCTACCCAATTCATTTGCCAATTTCTTGATTGGGTTATTTGCTTTTCTAGTGTAAATGTAAAGTCTTTTAAGTTCTTCATATATTCTAGGTATTAGTCCTCTGCCAGAGGGATAGCTGGTAAAGATCTTCTCCCATTCTGTGGGCTTTTTCTTTATACTCTTGATGGTTTCCTTTGATGTACAGAAACTTTTTAGTTTGATGACATCCCACTTATTAATTCTTGTTTTAGTTTCCTGACCTTTGATGGTCCTGTTGAGGAAGTTTCTACCTGTGCCTATATGTTGGAGTCTTGGATCTATGCCTTCCTATAGTAGTTTCACCATCTCTGGTCTAACTTTCAGGTCTCTGATTCATCTCAAGCTGACTTTTGTGCAGGGGGAGAGAGAAAGATTTAGTTCCATTTTTCTACAAATGGATAATCAGTTTTTTCAAAACCCTTTGTTGAGAAAGCTGTCATTTCTCTATTGTATATGTTTGGCTACTTTGTTGAAAATCAATTGGTTATAAATGAGTGGATTTGTTTCTGTATCTTCTATCCTGTTCCATTGAACTATGTGTCTGTTGTTAGGCCAATACAATGCTATTTTTATTACTATACCTCTGTAGTATGATTTGAAGTCAGGAATTGTGATGCCTCCCGCATGGTTCTTATTGCTGAGAATTGCTTTTTCTGTTCTTGGTATTTTGTTTCTCCATATGAAATTTATGACTGATTTTTCTAGGTCCATGAAGAATGACATGAGTATTTTAATACAAATTGCATTGGCTCTGTAGATCACTTTTGGCAGAATGGCCATTTTTGATAATATTTATTCTGCCTATCCAAGAGCAAGGAAGATCTTGCTATCTCCCAAGATCTTCAATTTCTTTCTTTAGTGTTTTATAATTTAATTTTAGAAGTCCTTTACCTTTTTGGTTAGGTTTATTCCTAGATATTTTATTGGTTTTGAAGTTATTGTGAATGAAATTGTTTTCTGTATTTCTTTCTCCTTGAATTCATGGTTGGCATATAGAAATGCTACTGATTTTTTTTTTTAGGTTGATTTTGTATCCCGCTACTTTTCTGAATTTGTTAATCAGCTCTAGTAGTCTTTGGTTAAGTTTTTTGGGTCTTCTAGATACAGGGAATTATATTACATTTTTGAATTTGCTGGTGCCTGATTTGTGTCCCAGGATATGGTCCATTTTGAAGAAAGTTCCATGAACAGCTGATAAGAATATGTATTCAGAGCCGGGCGTGGTGGCGCACGCTTGTAATCCCAGCATTCGGGAGGCTGAGACCGGAGGATCCAGGTTCGCGGCCAGCCTCAGCTACCTAGTGAGACACTCCGCAACTTAGTGAGACCCGGTTTCAAATTAAAGAATAAAAAATAGGGCTGGGGGTGTAGCTCGGAGGTAGAATGCCCCTGAGTTCAATCCCCAGTACCGCAAAAAAAAAAAAAAAAAAAAAAAGAATATGTATTCAGGAGTTGCTGGTTGAAATATTCTGTATATATTAGGTCAATTTGGTTTATAGTGTTCTTTAGTTCTGAAGAGTCTTTATTCATATTTTGTCTGGAAAATTGATCTAGTGGTGTGAGTGATGTGTCAAAGTCTCTCAATATTATTCTATTTGGATCTATTTGAGACCAGATGTCCCAAAGAGTTTGTTTTACAAACATGAGTGCACCCACATTTGGAATGTAAATCTTTGCTATCATTATATCTTCTTGATGGATTGTTACTTTTATTAATAATAAGTGTCCTGCTTTGTCTCTTCTGAAATGTTTTTATTTAAAGTCTGCTTTGTTGGATATAAGCATTGCTACCCCTGCTTGTCTTTGCTCTCCAATTGCATGGTGTATCTTTTTCCATCCTTTCACCTTTAGCATATGGATATCTTTTGCTGTAAGATGAGATATTTACAAGCAGCATATTGTTGCATTATGTTTTTTAATCCACATTGCCAGTCCATATTTTTTAATTGGGGAGTTAAGACCCTTGTAATTCAGCATTATTATTGAAATATGATTTTTGTTTCCTGTTATTTTGTGTTCTATTTCCTGTTTGATGTAGTGTTAGTTTTCCTTTACTTAGTTGTTCACTTGGTGGAGTTCACTTCTTCTCTGATTCTGAAATTTGCTTCTTTTTTCTTTTTTTTGTGATTTATTTATTTTAGTATTTTCTCTAGTGCTGATTTCTTTCAAAGACACCATCAAAATAGCCAGATTTGGACTGTACTTCCTGTTCTCGAGGATGCAGCTGTTGATGGATCAGGGGATACCTGGGGCTTGGTGCTACTGTGCTTGGGGGAATAGCAACTGACCAGGCCTGATATAAACATAGGGCTCCAAAGAGAACCAGGAGTACCGTATTATCTAAGTAGGGAGAAATCTGGCCCAGGTTAAACATGGAGCAATAAAAAGAATGAAAATATGTGGACAATAGTGTTTTAAGAATATATAGACATTCCACTGTGTTGTTCTATATTTTTTTAGAACTTATATATTACAAATTTTGGAGAAAACATAACAATGAGACTAATAAGACTTTAATAAAAAATCAGCTAAAGAAGAGAAATTATAGCTAAATATAGGAAAAAACATTATAAAAATTTGCCAGAAGTGAATGAAATTAAAATCATGAAAATAGCATCAATGACAAAATACTTGATTTTTTGGAGAAAATCCATAAAACTAATGCACTTCCAACCAAACAAAAACAGAAAAGATACAAATTATTCATACCAAAAATCAAAGAGTCATGAGCATATTCTAAGAACATGAAAGATAGTAGAGGAATACTATGAAAAGTTCTATGCCCACAAATTTGAAAACTTAGCTGAAATAGAATAATTACTTGAAAGACAAACTACCAAAACTCACACTAAGGGAATAAATAATTTAATAGAAAACAGAAGCAAAAGAAAGCACTTTGCAATCATTTATGAAGAATTGCCCTTTTACCAAAACCAGGTAATAACATTACTTAAAACACAGCTATAGATCAATATGTATCAGCAAAATTTTAAAAAATTAAATCAAACTATGTATAAAAATATTTATCATACTCATTTTGGATTTGTTCCAGGCATGTATGACTGGCACAACATTTGAAAATCAATTAATATAACCTAAAAAAGAATAAAGAAGAAAAATCATATAATCATATTAACAAGTGCAAAAATGAATTTATCAAAATTCAACATTAATTCTTGATAAAAAATCGTATTACTATAGGATTAGTGGAAAACTTATTCAACCTGGTAAAGAACATCTACAAAAACCCTGTAGCTGCCGTCATACTTAATAATGAAGAGCTATAATCTTTCTGCTTGAGATGAAGGACAAGTCATGGATATTCTCTTTTATCATTTCTATTCAACAATGTAATAGATTTTAGTATAATAAAGCAAGGGAAAAAAAGGAATATAGTCAGGGAAGAAAGATAACTACCTTTGTTTGTACATGACATGGTTTTTTATGTAGGAATCAACAAAAATATTCCAGATACAAGTTTAATATATAAAATTAAAGTACTTTCCTATATAATGGCAATGAAAAATTGGCATTTGCTGTTAAAAACACAATCCACTTCAATAGCATAAAAAATGAAATATTTACATATAGTTTTAACAGTATACATATATGTATTTTGTATGTGTATGAAAAACTATAATACTGGTGAAAAGCAAGTAAGTTCTAAATAAGTGAAAGAATATTCATGTTTATGATTAGAAAGACACAATATTAAAATACACACAATATAGCTGGGCGTGGTGGCGCACGCTTGTAATCCCAGCATTTGGGAGGCTGAGACCGGAGGTTCTGGGTTCGAGGCCAGCCTCAGCTACCTAGTGAGGCACTCTGCAACTTAGTGAGACCCTGTTTCAAAATAAAGAATAAAAAATAGGGCTGGGAGTATAGCTCAGAGGTAGAACGCCCCTGAGTTCAATCCCCAGTACCGCAAAAAAAAAAAAAAAAAAAAAAAAAATACACACAATATTAAAATGGCAATTCTTTCCAACTTTGTCTTTATATTTAACTAATAACATCAAAATTCCAGCAAGTTGTTTTTGAGATATCAATGAACTGATACTGTTGTTATAGAGAAAAGCAAAAGACCGAGAGTAGTTAATGCAATACCAAAGACCAAAATTTCAGGGCTTAGATTACCAGAATTTAGTATTACTGTAAATCTACAGTAATCAAGAAAACATGTGATTAGAAAAAAACAGAAGCACATATATCAATGGAACAGTGGAGATCCTAGAAATACACCTATACAAATATAGTTAACTGATGTTTGACAAAAAGGCAATTCAAATCAGTAGAGAAAGGAAAGTCTTTTCAACATATGGTGCATCAACAATTGAATAATCATGTACAAAAAGAAATCTAGACTCAGAATTTATACCACACCACCAACAAAAAATAAAACCCAAGAATATGAAACTCAAAATTAATCATAATCATAGAACTAAATGTAAAATACAAAACCATACTACTTCTAAAATTAAACTTAGAAGAAAATCTTAGGTTTGGTACTGAGATCTTAAAGAGAACACTAAAAGTATAATAGAAGAAAATTATTGATAGATTGATTTTACTAACATTAGTTCGTCTACTCTGTAAAAGACTCCTTTAAGATAATGAAAGATAAGTCCTAGAAAAAATATTAAAACACACATATTCCAAGAATTCCACCATCTTTTCCTACAGTCTTCCCATCTCGGTTTGGAGGTACAGAACTGTTGTTTTACTTCACTCTCAGGAAGCTGCTGCATTGCTGAGGGCTCCTCCAATCCACCATGTTAAATATTATGCTGAGTGATATCAGCCAGTCTCGGAAAATCAAAGATGGTACATTTTCTCTCATATATGGAAGCTAGAAGCTAGAAAACAAAAGGGTCTTCAGATAAAGGAGGAGCGAGACAAGTAAAATAATGGAAGGAGATTGGAGAAGAGAGATACAGAGGGGGGAAATACAGAATTGAAGAAGGAAAGAGTTCAAATAATGCTATATTCACATTTGAAGATATCACTTACAGTCTCACTGATATATGTACAGAGAAGAGGGTGAGGCTTGTTAGGAGCCAGAGGGAAAATACCAAGTGTGCATGCAAGTATGTTTTTATCACTTTGAAATTCAGTATGATGTTTAATTGTAATGAATCAATAAAAGTATAAAAAACACATATATGGCTTTTGTTTCCTTATTGTTATGGTAGGTAAATTCTAGAACTTAAATTTAAAAATTACTATAGGCCTAAAAAGTAACCTCACCAAAGAAGACCTTAAATAAACACATGGAAATATTCTCAATTCATTTGGCACTAGGAAGTTGCAAATAAAAAGAATGAGAGACCATTACACAACATTGAAATGGCTAAAAACACAAAAACAATAAAACCTGACACCATCAAATGCTGGTCAGATGCAAAGCAACAGAAACTCCCAGTCATTAACAGATGGCAAAGTGAAAACAGCCGCTTTGTAAGACACTTGGCAGTGTGTTGCAAAGACAAACTTAGTTTTACCACATAGTTCAGCATTTACAATCCTTGTGTTTACCAAAATGAGTTGAAAATTTATGTCCACACAAGAGCTTGCACACAAATATTTTAGAAGCTTTATTCACAATTGTTAAAAAGTAGAAGGAATCAAAGTGCCATTAGATGGAATGGATAAAATGGTGCATCGTACAATAGAATGTTATTATAAATGAGCTATCAAGCCAAGAAAAAACAAAAAACAAGAATGTGCCTTAAAAAGCATACTGGTGCATAAAAATTCAGTCTGAAATGTTAAAATCTATCTGATTAAAATTATATGACCTCCTGGAAAAAGACAAAACTAGACAGATACTAAGAGAACAGTGATAGAGGTTTTTAGGGATGGTGAGAAGACTGAATAAATGAGTCACATATACGAGGGAGGGGAAAGTGGACTTCAACTACTCTATATAGTATAAATGGATACATAACATTATACATTTGCCAAAACTCAAGAGGGTTTTACAACACAAAGAATCAACGTGAATATATAAAAATTAAAAAAAAAAAAACCACCAAAAAACAAAAAACACATCATTTTGGAGTCTGAGGAATCCCAGGAAGGAATTCAGGATATGACAAGGTTACCTAACTATATTACACATATATGAAACATCCTTAGTGGTGGGACTAAAGGCAAAAGGTGCTAACTTAGAAGCTTTTATAATGAATACTCTGTAAGACTTAAAGATACTGCCCATAACATTCGTACTTTATTTGATGGAATTATTTCCCATACAGGTAAAAGTTAACATTTCTGATATTGTTATGTCTTTATACTTGGGTTATGCAATTAAGTTAAGAGATAGTGGATGGCAGGCAACAATGATCTCTGTATGTGAAAGTATGAGTTTCCAGATTAATAAGAGAGTCTAACATAGTCCATTGGTAATAGATTAGTTAGAGTTGGAGATGTCAGCCTGAGCTCCTGTTTTGTTTTATAAAAATACAGATGGTTACATATAGAAATTTCTATAGGTGTATCTATGTACATATCAGTTTATATATATATACATTTTCTTGCCTTGTCTTCTGAGATGGCCTCGGTCAACAACTGTCTGTTAGTAACAAGTACTCATAGCACCTAGATCTTGATTTCTGACATCACTCTCCAATGAAAGAAACCAAAGCTTCTTAGAGAAATAGCTGATTCTGGAACTGAATGGGAAATAGACCATATAAGACAGTCCCAGAAAATAAGGAAGAACTAAAAAGGCATGGGTAAAGACAAAAAAGACACAAGAATTAACTCAAGGAACTTCCACTTGTCAAACCTGGAACAATTTGAGCAACAAAATCCATAATATTGTATTGCATAGAACACAAAATATAAAATAAATATTTCGAAGCCATACCAATACAAAGGAACGAATAGGTGAAAGATTAATAGGGCAAAAGACGGCAATTTTCTTGAGGAAGAAATATAAATAATTTAAGTTGACACTCCATTCTCAAGGAGAAGTAACATGACTCCATACTTCTTTACTGTGAACTGTGCAGTTATTTCTTTCCAAACAATATAGAAAAGAAAGGGGTAAAAGGTAACTTTTAACTGTAGAAAGATGACAAGACTTGCATCACCTAGGCAGTCAAGGTCAATATAGACAGTAATATGTCTTACTAATAGAATTTACATTTGATATGTGGCAACAAAAATTATACCTTAACTCTATAGGTATTCTTCCTGAAAACTTATAATCCCAAGATAATCATGAGAAAATATCAGATAAATTTCAGAAGAGAAGCATACTACAAAATATGTGGCCAGTATACCTCAAAATTGTCAAGATAATAAAAAAGGGAAAGTCTGAATAACTGTCATAGCTAAGAGCCTGGTGAGACCTGACAACTAAATATAACAGTGCTAACTTGGATGGGATCCAGCAACAGAACACATTAGGTTAAATTCTTGAAATATGAATAACTGAAGAATTTTTATCTTTTTAAGTGAGATTAGCCAGTCACAAAGAGTAAAGAAGCATATGTTCTCCATAATATGCGGATGCTAGGGAGATGATGGGGCATAAGAGGGTCTCCAGATGAAACAGGAGAGACCCTCGAAAGCAAAGAAGTTGATTTAACCGAAGGGGTTGGATGGGGTGGGGGGCACACTAATGTATACCAAGGTTACTCACTAAACTGAACTTGAGGAGGGAGGAAGGGCGAGGGAGCGGGGTGGGAATTTGGGGAAGGGGTCAAATGAGAATTGTGAGCACATATATCGTTATCAATTTGTACCTAACAAAGATATATGCTTACAATATATGAATAAAAATAAAAATTAAAAAAAATAAAAAAATTAATGATACTACATTATTAATCATGAAATATATTACTGAGAATCAATCCTTAGCCAAAATCCCATGTTTTCTATTATCATCTTCAAATATGCTATTTTCTCATTCACAAAGTTTGATAATAATGAAGAGATAGAGTTCTAGCTTTCAGTAGAATTTTGTTTTATTATGATTAAACCTTTAATCACAGCTAGGTTATTGCTTGGACTAAATATAGTTTAATAGGGAGTTACAGAGTGATAAGAATTTTTATGGTCTTAAAATATTTAGCCACATCCTTAGATAAGAGAACAAGTACTTACTTGTTGATAGAGTCAGATCTGAACCCAAATTGATGGTCTGCATTAGATATGGTCTGCATTAGATAAATACCATAGCTTCTTTTCTTTCAGATTAAAAAGTAAAGAATTTGAGCAAGTTATAAACTACAGTTTCAAAATCCATAGGAACATACAGATTACTTTAGAAACTTCATTTTTTAATAAACCAGCCTCCTTCCTACATAGAGCAAATCAAACAGTGCTTATACTTATTTTCAATTTGGAATTGTGTTTTCCTGCTTCCTATTTTACTTCCTAAAATGAATTTTACTTTGATTATTTATTATTACAGTGTAGAATGGACTATTTCCTTTATCTAAATGTCAGTGGTTTCCTAGGTGACAGCTAGACCTTGTTTAAGTACCACAACACTGTAATTAAAACTTCAATTATATGCATTTGCAAGATCATTAGTTAAGTAAGATAATGCTGTCTGTAGTAAGACTTAAAAGTCTATGTTCATATGACCTATCGAGCCAGAACTAGTAATATGACCTTGGATATATTTTCAATATATTCAGATATGTGTGGGATGGATTGCATTTTAGTGACACTCTAAATTGATTTTTGTTTTCTTCAGAAGCTTGCATTTGGTAACCCAAACAAAACAGACAATATCTATCCTGTCATGCAGCTTGTATCATAGAGAAGGGAGATGAATACAAATAGATAATAATATATTAGGGTATATTGAATTAACTTAAAACAGATAAATCAACAAAAGCAAGATGCTGGCATGGATGGCTGGTAGGAAGAACTTTAGATGAACTATTGAAGTTGGCCTTGCTAAGGTGATATTTAAATTAGAAATTTTGATAGGTAAGAAGTCATCAATTAAATTGGGGAATAGTTTTCCATGTAATAGAAGCGTGTGTATACTCCTGAGAAGAGAAAAGCCTTGTTGTTTCCTAGGAGCTGAAAGAAATTTTATGGAAAAGTCTCATTACAGAGGTAGGAGTGAAAATTCTATGAGATGACACATTTGGAAGTCATACAGTCAAGTGAAGAGATGATTATGACTTTTCTTACTCATTAGGCACTGTATACATTTCATTCTAAGTGCAGTGTAAAGTTATACCTATGGTTTTCAGGACCTCTGCACACATATGCAGATATTATATAATCCTAAAGTATTTTTTTCCTGACACACTATCACCATTTAAAATTATTTAATTGATTACACTACTAAGATCATGGAAATAATGAAAGAAGAAAGGAAAACAAGTTGACAAAAACTGCTGAGAAGAAAGATGGTTAGAAAAAATTTTCCTACCTTGAAATTTTATTTCTAGTGAGAAAGCCAATAATACTGTGAAAGTATAACATTTTATCCTTCCTAAAGAAAAGGCAGATGTTAAACATCATGCCCCTGAATGCACTCTCTCTATTCCCAAAAGCCTAGCCAAATTAAAGGAGCAATGAGAGCAAGCCTGGGCCAGAAAGCCCAGATGCATGTTATCTTAAAGTATACTGGCTTTCTTGTACATGTACTGGAAACTAGAACAAGCTAGTGTTATCTGTAGGAAGCTACTTTCTTGCATGTACACCAAGACAGTTGCTCCTGGAGATGATGGTCACACATGCAAACTAAGGAATCTGATGCTGCTGATGACATCACTGCTTCTGCAGCCTATCATGTAAAACTCCTCTCTGAGTGGGGATGGACATGGAGCTAGGCTCTGTGGAAAGGATATATATGTCACTTATCCAGCAGGTTGCCACAGAGCAACACATTGTGAGGGGGAGGAAGCTTTGCTTGGCAAAATACCATGAGAGACAAAGATGCTCTCAGCCTGTCACCAATAAACCATATATATGCCTCCCATGTTGTTTCTAGATGCTTTTTTTTTTTTTTGCCTGTCCACAACCTATACCACTGCCCTGGAACAACTGGACTGTGGACGTGACATGCATCCTGAGTATATGTCTCTTGGCTATTAATAGAAGAAAATTTACATTAAAGAGTAAATCTAAGTTCTATTCTTGCAATACTATAAGGCAATAAGTCACTGGGTGATGAAAATGTTAGGCTTGTGCCAAAGCTCAGTCTTTGCCCATTTTACCCACTAGATAGATTTCCTTGGAGAATTACCCTAAGCCAATTGTTCTAAAATGTGTGGCAATTCTCCAATCAGTTTTCTGACCCCCCTCCCAGACACTGGAATGGATGATAGAAAAGAATCACAGAGCAAAATGCCTAGCCTAATAGTCACTACTGCTTTTGTTTATTTCACCAAATTTTGTAATAGTTTTGAGACCTCAAATACATATTTTGCTAAGTTTTGAGATTTGAGAACTTTAGTGGTCTGTAACTGTTACTTACATCATTATATTATCCTGTCACTTTCATAAGTGTTTTCTAAGATATTTTGAGTTTGTGTGTTTGAATGTATGTGATTATATATGCACACATACTCTAGAAGTTACCTATATATATGTATGTAGATAATATACATCAGAAAATATATAAATACATATACATAATATAGCATATATGAGTATGAGAAAAATATTTTTCTTTCCATTTTCTTAAAACAAATCTGTATTTTGTTTAGGTAAGCATATAATGAGGCACTTTATTGAACCTATTATATCAGTGTTCTTTTGAATTATCTAACAAAGAAGTACCCTAGAAATTTCCAAAATTAATTAAACTATTAGTTTAAGATAAAGTGTTTTTTATGGATATTGGATATGCATATATACACATAAAGATTAATATGTTTAGAAATTACCTTAAAAATATACAACATTGAAAAAAGCCTAACTAGATCATTTTATCCAATTTCTGACATTGTCAAGATAAAAAGAAGATGAAAAAAATCATAGAACTTTAAGAAACATGAATGAATTAATATCTGTGCAAAATCAGGGCCTTAGGATTATTAACATTAGTTTTTAACATACCATAAATAAAATTTTAAAGACCTATTTTAGAATATTAGCCTTAATATATTTTATCACCTGAGAATTATATTTAAAATATAGCTAAATATTTCACTGTAGGGATTGCTCATGTTATGTGGCATTTGGCACTTACAGGCTCTGACCTTTCTTGGTGAAATCTGACCCCCTCAGACCTAGGGAAGCCGGTGAGTGGGTCAAGGAAAGGCCTACCTCCCTCTCAGGCAGCTATAGGTGACAAGATCTGCTCCCATTGGCTCCCCCTCCCCAGCTTCACCTCCCTACCTGACCTGCCCATATATTCTATTGTGTGTTCCAATAAAGTTGAGTTCCTGCGGTGCTGCCTGATCGCTGACTGGACTCCTGGCCGGTGCTGGTTTTTTGGGGGGCTTCCCCGACTCCCCAGGGTGGTGGGCCCGGCCGCGACACTCTCCCTCTTGCTCGGCCCCGACGGGCAAAGCGGTTGGCCTGCTTTGCCCTACCCCCTGTGGCGTGGGACGCGACATCCATCGATATGGTTTTGGAGAACTACCAGTCTTTCTGACTCAACTTTATTAATGAAGAAATTGAATTGTGTTGGCAAATAAATTAGTGTAAATCATCATGAATCATATTACCAATATCAAGTACACATTAGCAAAAATTATTAATTTTCAAAAAAGATCACACAAAGATTTGGCAAAGAAAGATTTTAACAAGGGCTTTCCTCAGGTGAAAATTGTGTGTGTGTGTGTGTGTGTGTGTGTGTGTGTGTGTGTGTGTGTAAGTTTATAGTCCAGGATCTGAGCCTTACCAAAAGACTGAGACCTTATTATATAACTATAGAATTGCCCCTCACAACACCATCTTACTATATTATTAAAGGTTGATTTACTACAATTCCTCTTACCTAGCACATCATTTCCAACAAACTATTATAGCACATCATTTTCAACAAACTATTATAAGGCATACTGAAATAAAAAAGTTAAGAGAAAAAATTACAATTTAAAGAGAACAAACAAGTATCAGATAGGGTAAGTGAAGTAAGGAAAATAGACAAATCAAATAATAAAATAATGTTAAGTATTGAAAATTCTAAGAAAGAATCAAAGAAAAGTGTTAGATATCAAAACCACTATTATGGAAATGAAGAATGTTTTTAATGGGCTTAAAAGACTGGACATAGTTGAAGAAAGAATTGATAGCTCTATAAAAACTTCTGAAATTGAAAAACAAACAGAAAAAAACAACATGAAATAAAACCACCAGACAATATCCAAGAACTATGGAGTAACTGGAAGAGTTATAACATACATGTAATAGGAATAACAAAAGTAAAGACAGGGAGAAAAACAAACACAATATCTAAAGCAATGATAACTAAGAATTCTCCCTAAATAATATCAATAACTAAACCCTAGATCCAGGAATCTCGGAGAATACCAAAGAGGGTAAATGCCAAAAATAAACAAAACTAAAACAACTACAGCTAGGCAGATGATATTTAAATTAAAAAAAAAATAGAAGGTAAAGAAAAAATTCAAAGGAGCCATAGGAAAAAAGTGCTTTTCCAATAGAGGAGGGAAAAAAAGGTAATTGCATCTCTTCAGAAGCCATACAAGCAAAAAGAGACTGAAATGAAATTTTGAAGGAAAATAACAACATAGCATAATTACCCATCAAAAGTGAAAAAGAAACTAAACTTTACCAAACAAACAAAAACTGAGGGAATTCATTGCCAGTAGAACTGCCTTGAAAAAAATATTATTCACTTATTTGCTGATGGATACATAGGTTAGTTCCAAAATTTGGCTCGCTATTATGAACTGTGCTACTATAAACATAGATATTCATGTATAATTATAGTATTTTTAATTTAATTCTTTTGGAAAGATAGTGAGGAATAGTATAGCTGCATCATATGGTGGTTCCATACCTAATCTTTTGAGGAACCTATATGTTGATCTTCTCCATAGTATTTGTACTAATTCATAATCTTAACAATAATATATATACTTCTTTTCACCATACCCTCATTAATTATTATTCCCCATATGCCAGCATTAATTAGTTAATTATTGTTTGTATTCTTGATTATCGTTATTCAAACAGGAGTGATTTAGAATCTTAATGTAGTTTTGAATTGATTTTCACTGTTTACTAAGGATATTGACCATTTTTCCATATATTTGTTGTCCATTTGCATTTGGATAAAGAAAATGTGAACATACACACACATATATACACACATATATGTATATACTCAGTCATAAAGAACAAAATTATATCACTTTCAGGAAAATGGATGTACCTGGGGAACATCATACTAAGTGAGATCATCCAGACACAGAAACTCAAGGGCCTTATGTGTTCTCTCATATGTGGAAGTTAGAGAGAAAATAGGAAAGAAAGGGCATCATGAAAACGAGGAAAAAGACCAGTAGAGTAGCGGAAAAAGATTAGGGAAAGGAGTAGCAGAAAGAAAAGAGAGGTGTAGGGAAGAAAACAGACCAAATAATGTTATATGCATATATAAATGTATTACAATGAATTTCACTATCATGTATGGAAAATAAGGGAGGGCAAGGGGGTGGGAGGGAAAGGTGTAGGGAGGGAAACAGACTGCTTGGTGTTGTATGCATGTATAAACATGTCATTATGAATCTCACTATGATGTGCAATTAGAGTGTACCAATAAAAAATTAATAAAAATGTTCAAATATATTTATCACAGAGAAGGAAAACACATGTCAGAAATGTGGATCTATTTGGATTTAAAAAAAGAAGCATAAGGAATAAAAAAGGTAAAATACATTTTTCTTACTGTTAATTGATATGACACACAGTAGTTTGTTCAAAATAATAATAGCAAGAATTCATCCAATTATGTGTGCTGGTGTGTGTATATACAGTTGTGTGTGTATATATGTGTGTGTTAGAGTTTTCTAGAAAACAGAACCAAAAGGAGAAATACACACACACACACACACACACACACACACACACACACATACATAGGAGACATAAATACAGATGTAAATATATACATTATATATATACATATATAATACATATATATATATATATATATATATGGACATTTATTAGGGAAATGATTCATGCAATTATGGAAGCTAAGAAATCCTACACTATGCTGAGAGCTAGAGAATCAAGTAAGCCACTGATACAATTCAGTCTACTTCAAAGCCTGAGAACCAGAGGAGCCAATGGTAAAACTCTCAATCTTAGGCCAAGACATGAGACCTAGCTTAGGAGGAGGGAATACTAGTTGGTGTAAGTCATAGAATCCAAAGGCCTAAGAACTAGAGGAGCCAGTTTGCCTGAATTCAGCAGAAGTTGAATAATTGGCTCAAGATAAGAAAGCAAATTTGCCCTTCCTCTATATATTTTTTTCTATCCAGATCCTCAACTCATTGATTGATGTTCACCAACACTGAAATGAATGATGTTTCTTCAATGAATAGATTTAAATAATAATATTTTCTGGAAACACCATTATAGACACATCCAAAAATGTTTGCAATATACTAGTGCATTCCCTAGGGCAATTTTATATACAATTTATATAAATCTTTTATATAGCTTTTTAAACTTATATATGTGCACATATATGTATATAAGCATATGTAAGTGTGTATGTATACTTATATATGAGCTAAATTAATGAAAATAATAATATGAGGGATGAAAGGGAAGAATTAGGGATCCTTTGTTATTATAAGTTACATGCACTATCCAGAAAGTAGTACTGTGTTATTTGAAAGTGAACTTGGCTGGATTGAAAATATATTTTGCAAACTTTAAGGCAACTTTAAATGAAAACAACAACAACAACAAAAAAGAAGCAGCAATAGCCGACATGCTAAGAAAATAGAATCAAATGAATGCTCTAGTAAAACCACAAAAAGCAGAAAAAGAAGACAAAAATATGAACAAAGAACAAGGGCAAAAGTGCAAAAAAGTAAAATAAGTTAGACATGAATCCAACCATATTAAAAATTAAACATAGTGATCTAAGCACAATTTTAAAGACAGATTGTCCAAATGCATAAAAAACTGGGACCCAAACATATGCTAACTCTGTGAAACTCAACGACACATAGATGAAAAGGAATGGAGAAAGATTTACCTTGCAACACTAATCAAAAGAAAGTGGGAGTCGCTATAATAATTTCAGATAGAGCAGACATCAAAGTAAGAAAAGTTAGTAGGGTAATATATAATGATAAAAGGGTCCATTCACTAAGAAGACAACAATCTTCAACATGTGTACATATAATAGAATGCCAGAATAATGTGAGACAAAAACTGATAAAACTTCAAGGAAAATATATGAACCCACTATTATAGTTGGAGACTCTAATGCCTACTTTTCTGAAAGGGACATATTCCACAGTCAGGAAATCAGTAAGGACACAGTTGAACTCAACAGGACTATCAATCAACAGGATATAATTGACATCTATAGACTTCTTCATTCAACAGCAGAAGATTGGATGTTCTTGTCAAGCTTGCATGCAACATTCACTAAGAGTAAGCACATTCTGGTTCATAAAATATGCCTTACCAAATTTAAAAGACTAGAAATCATAAAATGTCTTCTCCCAGACCACAGGGAAATCAAACTAGAAATTAATAACAGAAATACTGTTGGATACTAAACATATTTCTTAATAACACATGGCTCAAAAAAAATCTCAAGAGAAATTAAAATTTTTGTTACCAAATCATGTGAATTTATCCTTTGCCATTACAAAAATGACTATTTTTAATGTTGATTGATTTTGGGTTTCAGTACTGATATTTATTTGCCATATCTCTGCTAGGTACACATCTTAGAAACTTGATTTAGTAAGATACTGCAATTTGATCTATAATGTTACTCATTTTAATATAAGAATTTATATGCAATTCTTTTAATATTCTGCTTATTTCGTGTAAAAGTTTTCGAATACTAGTTTAATGTTCTTCTTTATAATAAGTCATAAATTTAACCTATAAAAAGCAGTAGTCTGGGTAGTTTATATTATTAACACATAAATTACAAAATTTAATACAGTTAAATACACAAAAAGCCATGCTGAGAAATGTTTAAGAAGAGTAATCATGAGACAAAATACTGGAAATAAGATCAGATTTATCATAATAAAATTAATAGTAATAATTTAAATTATTATATTAAAATGTTTTATGTTAATTGAAAATAAAATGTGATAGGATTACTGCAAAAGAAAAGTGATATCCAGTATATATTTCCAAATATATCACACACTATGGGTATAATTACTGTTCTTTTTCTTCTTCTATATTTTGATGAACTGAATAATGTATTTTAGTATGATTTATTCAGCTAGTCATGTTATTTTTTCATTGTTATTGCACACAAAATACACTGTAATAAACAATTTTTAAAAACCTTTCAAATACTTTTCATGCCTCATTATTATATTTAACTTAATTATTGAAACTTTACATGCTCCATATGGCTGCTGATAGCCAAGATCTTTGATTTCATTTTTATAAATATTTGGTAATCTACACTAAATTAGGAATGTATGTCATGAGATTTTTCTCATTTGTAATGGTAACAGTGTTATCACCTAACACCATCAATAGCAACTACTATCAAGTTCTTTAAATCCTATTCAAAACACTACCTTAAAATGAATTTAACAATCCTCTTTCCCAAATATGTCAGGATGAAAAAAAGACAAAAGATTTTTGAAAGTAATATTAGTAAATATATAATATTATACTTTTCGTGACCCTAAGAATTTCTAAAAAAATATCAGGAAATTATACAAAGCAAGCTGTGGACAGGATTTTATTTGCTTCCATTAAGATCTGTTCTGAAAGCTACTTATTTGCCCTTGGATTTCAGTATCTCAAGAGAACCATTAAAGCATTTAGAATAATCATAAACATTATTGACAGGCAATAATTCCTTTTGAAAATAGCCATTTAAAATTATAATAACAATCATATTTGCATTACAATTGAGTTGCTTAAGCTCTCAGCCTATTTAGGAGAGAAAAAAATGTGTTATATTCCCTGTTGCTCCATAAGTGATATCCCATGTGATACTAATTTTATATCAAGGTGAAATACTGTAAGGGATCTGTACCGAAAATTTGATCAACACATTAAAATTGAAGTTCTACTTGTAAAATCAATTATTTATATATTCCATCAAGATTTGAGTGTGAGCACTAGGGAAAGTATCTTTTCTCTTTATCTACCTGAACTATCCTTAGTTTTCCTATCCTTTCAAGTGCTTCAATTTTTATACTCACTTTTTCACAGCAGCATAGATTTCTCTTCAGCTATACTCCTGTTATGTGTGTTTTGTCTCCAATGAAATGCTTATTTCTGTTTAATACAAACTATCCACACTTAGTAAATATTTTTCATATTTTCTTCTATTAGAGGTTACATGCCCTAGAGTGCATTTCTTTAGTGATTGGCATAATAAAAATAAATACTTAATCTCTATCAGTACAAAAGTGATTAACATATCATTTTGTGTTTTTGGTATAATCGTGAAAATATAATAAAAAAGTACTTAAATTGCTTGTTAAAATATTCAAACTTATACCTAATTTTTGAAGTTACAAGAATATAGCATAGCCGGGAGTGGTGGCGCATGCTTGTAATCCCAGTATGTGGGAGGCTGAGACTGGAGAATCCATGTTCGTGGCCAGCCCCAGCTACCTAGTGAGGCACTCTGACACTTAGGGAGACCCTGTTTCAAAATAAAGAATAAAAAACAGGGCTGGGGGTATAGCTCGGAGGTAGAATGCCCCTGAGTTCAACCCCCAGTACTACAAATAAGAAGAAAGAAAGAAACAATAAAGCATATAGCAAAGCATTACAATTGTGGGAACTAAGAAATCCAGTCATGTAGATTCTAAGGTCATAGCAAAGGGTAATACAAAATCTACAAAAATAACTTTAGGAGTGATGATTAAAATGATTATAAGGGAGAATTTGGCTTGAATATATGGTTTCTCAGAAAAGTATATTCCAACTTGAGTTCATATGCTTTTTTTTTTTTAGAATACTACACCAACCTCTTAGAATGTGTGTACTGAACTGGAACTGACACCTTAGCTGAAAAATCAATTAACTATTCTACTTTTCTACCAAAATTGTGTTGGGGAACTAACTCACAACAGATCCTTTTTCTTTGCTGATTATTTGTAAGTATACACTCATATAACTTGCTTCATGTGTTTTCTGTCTCACAGATTCAGAAGGTTGAAAAAACTGTAGACCAAGATGCAGCGGGTAAAAATTTTTGGACTCTTACTCTTAGTGGAAAGCACAGTGTTTAGCTTTGCTATCCCTCATATCTTCTCTCATGAGTGTTAATTAGCAAAATTTCTCGGCACTGTAAAAAAGAGTAGATTCACAATTCAGGATACTTCTCCCTTTATGCAAAGTAGAACAACTCTACTATTCAAAGCCATGGGAAAATTTTCTTTCACCACTGTCCTTCAGAGCTATCCTTGGGTGGGTCTCTAATCTGACAGCAGTCCATTCTTGGTTGCCATCCACAAATTGCATGAGACCATCTATGGACAAGGTTCAAGTCATTTATTTCTCTATTGTTGAAGGAAGGAATTCATAATAAATCTGTAAGTGTATGTTGAGAGAGAAGCACTAGAGTTATAAAAATGAGTGATTTGCTCACATAACTTTTGTGTATTTTAGGCATGCTCAAGCCTAGTCCTGAATGTGCCATGTTTAATTTAAATGGCTTGGTGCTCTGCCTGTGTGACATTTAGACTCAGTGCATTTTATTAACACTACTCATAATAAGATCCTGTCATACTGACAATTAGTACCTATAGTCAGGACCTCAATTTTTTACTGACACTGTTTTTCAAAAAGAAACTAGTTCTACACATAGACCTTGCTCTAAAAATGTGTGTGTATGTGTGTGTGTGTGTGTGTGTGTGTGTGTGTGTGTGTGTGCTTCTGAGACTCTTCTAAGTAAGAACAGCAGAGACACCCATACAGTATTTTGTATCTAAAACATTCAAAACCATAATGAATAAGGCCCAAGTTTCAGGAAAGCCTGTCTTAGAGACTGGGATTCTAGCTCTGAGCTCTCTGTTCTCACCCCCATTTGAAGCTAATAGTCTTCCAAGTCACTTGATAAATAGTTGAGAGAGTTTTCCAAAGATCACTTAATGAGTTTTTAAAATCCAAAGAGGACAGCAAAATGCTAAGGATCTTAAGATACTAAGGGCAATGATGGTGTTATCTTTCCTTTAGAGAGAACAGAAACCTGCCTGGAGCCACTGAAACACACACACTTTGGGTTGGAAGAAAGCAAAATTTTCATAAGATTTATTTTTTTACCTTCTGGTATACAGTTATCTTATTAGCACATCTATGCTACTTGTAGATTTTTCTAAGTAGGTTCAAATTGCATAATATTACCAATCTAGAGAACCAGAGTGATATTCTCCCACTTGTCAAGATGATTAAGACCTCTGTCTATATCTTTGTTGTGTTAGTGTTACCAAGTAACTTGTTAGAAATTTTAAGTCTCAGATCTTACTCCAGAACTCCTGAATTAAAACTTTCATTGTACAAGCCCTTCCGAGGATTTATATGCACATTAAAGTGCAAAGCCCTGGAACACATAATGGCAGAGAGCAGGAGAATTAACATAGCCTAGAGGCAAGACAGTGAAGGTACATTGCTGTCTTTGCACGGTAAAGATGAATTCCTAAGACCTGCCCTACTCATGGGAGTGGAGGAAAGAGGTTTGTCAAATCAATAGCTACTTGCCAAGTGCTAGCAGCTGTTTTACTCTGAACCAGTAAGAATAAAAGAACTGATAGAGCATCTGAAATTGGTTCAAATATCTTGTTAAGTTATGGTAGTCAATTGTGACTTTACCATTATACATCTGGTTTTTGCAAAGGCCAGCAGGGTGAACTGAATGGAGTATATGATGATCACAACCTCTGTCTTTCAGGGTTTCCTAAAGGCTATGCTAATATATCTGCCTATTACAAAAAAAAAAAAAAAAAAAAAAAAAAAATACGTCTGTCTTGCTTCTGATGAAAATGCTGCCACCTGGCCCCTGTCATTCCAGAACTGAGTGTTCACTGATGATCATCAATTCTGCCCTGCATCATATATTCACCACTGAAATTCTGAAGCATGCCAGGGCCTCCCACTTGGGCATTCTTCATCGCCTTTGTTAAAAGAATCCCCTTATCAGTGGGAAAGGGATACAATCAGCTACTGGATACCTCCACTTACAAAGTAAATTCATTCTAATACAGGTAGCACTCTGGATTTCCTGATTTCCCTCTCAAATATCAAGTAATTCTGGCACCTCATCTAGTTTTCTTTAGGCCATTTTCATAAGTTTCAAGGAAACATCCCAACAAGCTAATGGAGCCAACTTTAGTCTCTCTGATGTATTGAATTCTTTGTTGCAAGTGAGTATTTCTTTATCAACATGCATTCATTTATGCATGTTTATATCTAATTCCCATGACTCATCACCTTAAAGGCCCACACCCATTCATGTCCCATCATGTCATGTCTAGTCTAGCAACTAACTGCATGCCTATAGGCTATTTTACTGGAGCACAGCCTGCATTTCATCCTAGATTAATTTTTTTCTCTCTTCTACCAGGGTCTAATACCTATGAATTTCATCTCCCAGTTTATCTTGCCCCCTGTTATCCCTTTGGTTGCAGTCAATGAGACATGCCAAGAGGAGATTTGAAGTGAATATTCACACATTAGACTATGTCTTGTCCTATTCAGTCCCTGTTTCTCGTACACAGTTCAATAGCATCACTGAAAAGTCTACACAATCTGTGCTCCTACAACAAGGCTCTGAGAGCTGGAGCTAAGGAGAGGCAACTGGCATCATGAACTAAAAGTGGACAAATGTATTTGCAGTATGCAAAGTAGACAGTATATTTGCATAAAGAATAAATAGAAATTATTGCAAAGGATTGAGTAAAAGACAAAATTTCAGATAGAAAGGGTAAATTATAAATAGGCATTTCACAGAATATAAAACACAAATGTTCAGAAAGCATGGAAAAATCAGGGACATGCATATTTAAATAGACCTTATTCAATACATTGTTGAAATGCAAAAGTCTGATAATATCAAGTGATTGAGGGGCAAAAGATCCATTTTCTTTGTTTAGAACTGGTAAAAGTATAAATTTGTAAACATATTTTGAAAATACTCAGCATTATTTAATAAAGTCTAACATGAATACATTCAAGACCCAGAAATTCATATTGGATGTATGTATAATAATGTTAATAATAACAGTATTCAATATAACAAAAAGAGGAAGTATGTCAGTGAAAAAATTTATTGTTTTGTGGTACATTTACAAAATACAAAGTTATACAGCTATGAAAAAAAAGACCAGCAGCTTCATCTATCATAGGTGACTCTTAGAAACATAATATTGATTGAAAAAATAATTACTGATAAATTTTATGCATGCCTGAGAATGAAAACACAGGTAAATAATAAAATGTAAAATTGTACAACATATTCTGTATAGGATTTATATATATTTGTACTAAAATCACATACACACATAGAGAGAAGGAAATAATAAATAAAATTTCACACTGATGAATACCTTTTGGGAATGAGAAAAGAAAGATTTTATAGGCAGAATCATGAAGGATTTAATAATATTCTATTTCTTAATATGAGTAGAAATTACTTTGGTACTTTTTATATACATATATATTTTACATATATTATTTTATATGCATCAAATAATCAATAACAAAACAGAAAAAAATGTTGACATTCAAGAAAATGATAGAAAGTTGAACACCCATTGAGTGAAATGTGCGTGTGTTTGTGTGTATGTGTCTGTGTGTATAATATGCTTATCTCTGAATGTTTATGTATGATGGTCTTGTATATAAATATCATGCCATCATCAATATAATAAATACTAAGCTTGCTCCGAGATCCTTGTATGGCTGAAAAATATGCCCTTTTCCATTTCATTTCAGCTTTTTTCTGTTTATTAAGGCAACAACATGTAATAAAAAAGGAATGATATTTCAGGTTAAAAAAGGAAAGTGCAGAGAAGCACATATAAAATAAAATATCCTCCTTTCATGTCCCATGAAGAACTCACTCCTCTCACTGTGAAAAATGAAATATTGTGTATGTAAAAATGGTCTCTGCTAAACATCCATTACACAGCCATGAATAAACTTTATACTTAATGCCCATAAATCAGATTTATGTATTAAGCGGAGCTCAGCACACTTCAGATTCAGAGGTCTGTCTGTAGAATGTGCTTTCATTTAGCTTGACTGTGTTCAGAACTGGAGGCCATATCTTCTAGGAAATACTTTATAGGAGTAGATTGGCCATTACTAATTTAAAGCCTTTCAGCTGAGAGGCCTCCACAGGGTGAGAGTGTGCAGCAGGATTTTATCAGTCCCTAACGTATTAAAGTCTGTTAAGGACCTGATTTTTTTTGCTGATAAATTATAACTAGTTTTTCACAATAGTAGTTAAAAGCTTGTGACTGAAGGGAATGACAGTTGATAAATACCTTTTTACAAATAAGAGAACTAGTCACGAATAGTTGGGTAGACTTTATTAATATAATCTGCTACATTTAAGTTTTGTCATCATGATATTTAGATTTTAATTCTGCACAAAATCTTCTAATAAGATCTAAAATGAAATATCAAAATCCTTCTTAATTTGGAAGATAAATTATAAAAACAGGTCCATAATAAGTTTTGACAAGCTTAAACTCAATTTGTTTTATTAAAAGTTCAAATTATTTATTAAATTATAAACATTATACATATATCATGCTATATTTGTACCACCACATATATATGTATATATGTATATAGCATATATGCACAAACACATATATTTAGTGATATATATAGGTACCACTCTCCATATAATACATATATGGATACAAATGTATATTTGCATATATAGCATGCTAATTTGTACCTATATATGTATGTGTGTGTGTGTAAGTGTGTGTGTGTGTGTGTGTGTGTGTGTGTGTGTGTGTGTGCGTGTACATCTTCATACTTAGAGAGTTTAGGATGCATTTTTTTTCAAATAGCTCATTGGATCAAGTTTTATGGAAAGAGTATTTTAGTTTTCCAATTGCATCACACTTTTCACACTTTTACATTTTCCATAATTAAATCTGAAGCTGGTAATGAAATCTCCTGTGGAAATCTCAAGGAACTATAAAAGAATTTAGAAAATACATGACAGAGAGATGAGACATTTTATATAACATCAAGAAATGCCTTGGAGAAAAAATGTTTATGCAAAAAATGCAACATTCTTAAGTGAATCCCAGCATCCATAGAATCTTTGCCAAACTGTTGTCTTGGACAAGTAAAAGACCAACACATATAATCAGGTTGAAAGTCTGAATGTCAGCTCTGAGTTTGAGGATAGGAAGAAATGACTTAAGGTCAGTGGATTTGCAGCAAAGACACAACTGAAGGAATAATTGGGGTACAGGAAACCATTGTGAAATTGGATTCCAGATTGATACATGTGATACTGTATCTTTGCTGATGACTTATCCTTTTAGATTGTTCAAATACAGATGGGATTAAGGACCACTCAAGGGCATTGGAATTATTCATGTATTGTTTGTTTTGACTGTTACTTTAACATGTCTCATCTGCTTTTTAAATATTAGAGCAGGCCATGGTTGAATGCACTTCGAACTGTTCAACAGCCTTACCATTTCACTCACCTATTCTTGCACACTACAGAAAAAGAAACAGAGAAATAAAAGAGTCAAAAAAGACATATATGCACACTTAGGAAAATAAAAAGAAATGTACAATCCACAGTGATGGAAAAGTCAACTTATGAAGAAATTCAGCCCAGCATATTTTGAAATTCAATTTATATTAACTATATCATTAAATATAAAACAAAATTAAGATATAATTCAAAATAGTTGTCCTCATTTTTGTCATTTGAATTTTTATCATGTGATATTTAATTGGATCAGAAGGCAAAACAGAAAAATGAATACGATTATTCATAAGATGGTCCTCACCTTTGGTAATATTTTTAGAAAGTTCAAGAAACAGCAATGTCTAAGAGATTCTAGTGTGCTTAGTTAGGATAGTTTCATACTTGCGACTACCTTATCTTAGTTGACATTCTCACTGATATAATACAAAATGACTGACCACATAACTCAGAAGAAGGAAGATTTATTTGCTCACCATTCTTTGGAGATTCCAGCTTCAGTCCATGTAAGGCTGGGGTCTGGGGCGCAGGGTATGGCAGCAAGGAACAGAGACAGGGCAAGCACATGGCTCTGCTCCTCACATCATGGAGGCCAGAAACAGAGAGATGATGAGCAGGGAGAGGAGAAAGGTTATATAGTCCCCATGGCCACAGCCCCAGGGAGACCCCCTTGGCAACCAGGCCCCAACATTGCTACTTTACTTCCTGTGAGGGTAGGGGAACATTCTAAATCCAAACCATTACATACTTCTAGTTTGGTATGTTTCTATTAGAAATTCTAAGTAAAATTAGTTGGTGCAATAACAGGTTCACTGTGTGAATTAAATAAAGAGCTCAAGGATACGCAGCCTCAGGCATAGCTTGATGAAGATCTAAATGATATCCCAGAAGAATATCTTTTCTCTCTGTGTCTGTTGTCTGCTATGCTGGCTCCCTTTTCAGATGTCCCTTCGCAAATGATATTCATAAGGCTGTAAAAATTCCAAAAGTATCCAAAAGAAAAGAAATGAAATATTTCCCTGAGAGTTCTAAAATATTATTGCTGGTCTTGTTGGCTCTGATTAGTTTGAACTGGGTTGTTTGCCTACCTCATGCTTAAACCAATCACTTAGTGGGAGTGCTTTAACTGAAGTGTTTGGAGTAAGAATGATAGCTTCTGGGAGACGAGAGCAAGATGCTGTAGTGAGAATATATGGTGTGGCTGATGCATGGAAAAATAGCAAACAAAAAATGCCCATTACAACAACGTCTGTTCCTATGCTTAAGGGGGAATGTGCAAGAGAGAATACTAAGCTTCAAGATAAGGAGAATCTGACAGGGTCCAGAATGATTTTGATATTGCCAATTGTGCATTTCTGAACCTGAGTGAGGCTGTAACTATAAAGAGGAAACATTTGTGCTGGAGCAAGGAAAAGACCCAGACAAGTTGGAAGGAAGCTATGCAAGTCTGTCTGAAAACCATTGCCTCTATCTACAAATCTTTAGTGAAGTTTCCAGTTCATATTGTATACAGACATGGTTGTTCTATGTTAAAAGTTGCCATCAGGCTTGGACATGGACAAATAGGAGTTGATACTAAGGAATAGGAGAAATCTATAGAGGCTTGATTTCTGAGCACTTAACCCACATAAGTTCACAAATTGTAGGGAGAAAACTTGGTATGGTGTCTCTCACCTGTAATCACAGTATCTGGGAGGCTGAGACAGGAGAATTGCAGGTTCGCAGCCAGCCTCAGCAACTTAATGAGGCCCTATGCAATTTAGTGAGACACTGTTTCAAAATAAAAGAATTAAAATAGGACTCAGAGTATAGCTTAGAGGTAGAATGTCCCTGGTTTCCATCTCCAGTTCCATAAGAAAAAAAAATTGTGGGGAGAGATTTTGACTAAAGGAAGTACATTTGGGGATCTGATCCAAGTTCACTAGATCACTGTGGTTAATATTCTCTTAGGGAACTATTCTCTTTTCAGGGAAGTGAATGCTGGAGACCACTAAACACAGTATTATATGTCCAAAGGTTGCCATAATAGCAAGAACTTGGACTGTAAAAAGCAACTTGAAGTTGCATCCCAGGGTTTCTAATTACTACCTGTGTGACCTTGTACACATTATTTAACCTACTTAATGTCAGTTTTCTAACCAGCGAAATTTCTACATTTAATTTTTAGGCAGTAGCTTTGGCCCCAATCATGTCTGCTTCTCCTTCAGTACTTACCAGTTTATTTTCCTAAAAGGTTGCTTTCTACTTGGAAATACAAAAATTTAAGTAAATTAATGTGATCCACCTGCTACACTGGCTGTCATTTAATAAATCTTCAACAATTATAACTTTTTCTTTGTAGGTAAAAATACAGAAAATATAAACATTGTTCAACCAAATAAGGATCATAGAATAAACTGAAATAAGCAATATCCCAGTCCTCACTCATGTGAAATTATTAAGGTGATATCTAGTTAATTCGATCTGGGTAAAAAGAAAAGAAGAATGAGTATATCTTTTAGTGTCTGTGAAAATTAAAATCTGTCACTTTTATAGAAATTGTGTGTGTGTGTGTGTGTGTGTGTGTGTGTATGTGTATGTGTGTGTGTGTTGCTAGGGAATGAACTCAAGGACATTCTACTTCCAAGCCACATCACCCCCCTCCCCAGCTCCATTTTTTTATTTTTTTATTTTGAACCAGGGTCTCACTAAGTTGTGAAGGGCTTCCCTATATTGCCGAGGCAGGTCGAGAATCTGCGATTCTCCTGTCTCAGCCTCCCAAGTACTGGAATTATAGGCATGCACCATCACTCCTGTCTATTTTTATAGAATTTCTGACATGTTGTAATTTATATTTCAGTTGACCTTAAGATTTTTTGTTGAATGGTTATTCCAAATACGAAAATATTTTAGTCTTCTACTATCTAAATATGTCTTCTTTTGAAATTATATTGTTTCAATATTATTGATACACTCATTTGTATATTCTCAGGATATTTTATTACTTTAGGTTTTAAGGATTTTTTAAAACGTAGAATAATTCATTTTGTTATTTATTTATGTATTTATTTATTTTTATTTATTGTGGTACTGGAGATTGAATCCAGGGGCATTCTATATCTGAGTTATACCTTCAGATCTATTTTCATTTTTTTTTAAATTTTGAAATAGTATATCACTAGGTTGCTGAGAGTCTCATTACATTGCTGAGGATGACTGTGAGCTTTGATAGGCCTGTCCCAAGCTACCAAGTACTGGGATTATAGGCATATGCCACCACACCCAGCTTTGTTATATATTTTTTTTAGTTGTGAATTTTATAATAATTGTATGCTATTGTCTGAACCTGTGATACTCCTAGATCAGCTTCTTATGTATAGGGATTACAAGTGACCTGTGCCATACCCTGCCATAATTTTTCTTAATTTTTAATGAATGAATACTTTTCATTTATTTCAAGGTTTGTTTCATCAAGATCAAATTATGGAATATATTGAATGTTACTGTATAAAATGATGCAAAAACAATTTTAATTACTGTCCCTTCTCTGAAATACAGAAGGCCTCACAATCATAAATTTATGTATCAAGTGGAAAATGCAAAAAGTTATCAAATGCATGGTCAACATAATCTGTACAGCAAATTTGGCTTTACTTTTTTTATATAGACCAATGACAAAGCTTTCTTCATAACATTTGTGTATATCCATAACTTTACATTGAATAAGTATAGGAGGGTTTCATTTATTTTAATTTTTCACTACTAAATAATTCTATATTCTCTTAAAGCATTAAAGCTTATTTTGAAGAAAAAAATGAATCTCTGTAAAAGATATATTTCCAAAAAACTAATCTTAAACTCTGTCTATTTGAAGCTAAAAGCAGTGTAGCCTAACCTATTAAGCAGAAAGTAATTACTTATGGGATAATAGTTTTTCTCACGTGTCAGAATAATGACATTTTAGCAATGGTAGTTTAAAAACAGTTTCATGAACATAAATCATTTATTCATTCATCCAACTAATTATTTTGGGCCTATAATAAGAAAGATAAAGTTCTACGTGCTAAATAAAAAAAAAAAACTAGTAAGTCTTAGTTCATTTTGGAGAAAAGGCAACTTTTATGGAAGTAGAATAAAAAGGGATATGTAGCATAGATGTTATAATACAATGTATTCAGTGCATTAGGCAATTAAAAAAAGTATAAAGCATAATCTACAAACTTAACTTCAGACATCAAGTTTTCTGTACATCTTATAATTCATTTCATTTCTACTATTTTGAGAGAATTTTTAAGCAAACATTTCAGAAACCCAAAAATCCACAAAATAAGTTTATGTCTTGTTTCGGAATCTTATATTGTTTAAGAGAACACAAAACCATAAGCAATGATAAAAATATTTAAAGATTACATATCTTAGAAAAGATTGATGTTTGGGACAAACAAAAAATATTCAAAACTTAACAAGATAAAAAATAAGCTGGGAAAAATATCTAAACAAACATAATACCAAATAACATATATGAATGACAAGAAAATACAGAAAAGATATGTCTGCATAATTAATCATTAGAAAAACACGTTATAATTAGTTGAAAGGCTGTTACATACCTATTAAAATGGCTAAAAACAAAAATGAAAACGGAAATGTATTTTGTTAAAACAAGCCCTAGGTCCAACAAAATCCCAAATATTGGTTTCTAAATTAGTTCCTCAAATAAAATGAGCCAGGGTTCCTTGGAGAACCAGTTAATTCCTGGTTTCAGAAAGAAAAAAAAATTAACAATGATCCTAAAGAATACTTTGATGCCAAAATAAGGAATGCACAATGAGGGATGAGGCATGTCAAGGGGCATAGAAACCAAAAGTAAAGAATTCCTGGTAGGCAAAGCTGGGATAATGATCCCCAAATAGAAGCATAATGTCAGTGTAGTATATAATCCATATAATAAAAGTCATGAATTTATACTATTTTAAATAAGTAATACAATAAATAAATGAAGAATAGACAGTTTTGCCTACCAAATAATTTAGTTATTGAATGAAGAAGGAATGAAGGAGATATTTTTAAAAATCACCTTAGGAACATCACAGTAATAAGAGTTACAGACACTATTGACTGATAAAATACAACCTTTAATGGTGAAATAGTGAGGCAAAATAGAGTATTCACATAGTCACAAACTATCTGTCCCAGGATACATATTAATTATATTGGGAAAAATGGAAACTTGGCAGAGACCATCTTACCTAGTAATTGAGGTTAACATCCCCAGTAATGACAATGGTATCACATAGCCTTAATGTGTTGTACTGAAAAGGACGCATCACATGTGTGCTATGCTTGTCAAGCATGCAAAACTTCAATCTACATGAGAAAGCATCAGGTAAACCCAAGAAGAGGGATGTTATGCAAAATAACTGATAGTACACTTCAAGAGTGCAGTAGTGGTATGAGAACGGAAACAGACTAAATAATGGTATGTGCACAAAGTGGGATAGGGTGTATAACTATGAATTTAACTATCATGTACAACTATAATACACTGATAGTTAAAAAAGAAAAACCCTAACATCTGCTAAAAGAGAAAAATGAGGTATCTGGATGCCAACAATTATGAAGCTTCTTGCTTTAAGTGAATTAGAGTGAGGAAGTGGATAAAATTATAATTGACTTTCAGATTTTAGACTTCTTCAAACAGATATTGAGAATATTAGAAATTATAGAAAAAGTGATTCCAATTACATCTAAGGAGAAGGAAATGAGGTCAATGTCACAGATGTCCATTCAAAGAAAGCACTTGTGGGATATCTAAATATTTTAGAGAAAGTTAAACGTTCAGGCCTGAAGAATATGACAGTAAAAGTAATATGTGATTGAGGTTAAGCGTGATTTTACCATCTCCACCCTTTTGGAAATTATTGAAGCCAGTTTCTTCTTTCGGCTAGTCCCATGGTTTACTAAACGATAATAATTTTCTACAGAAAAATACTAAAATAAAACTCAAAATTAATGAAAAACTTTTCAATGATTAACAATTTTAGAATCAATAGTATCACCAAAGAATCTAGTAAAATATGACAATTATATCCATAGATGAAAGTACATGATTACTGTAGTAATATTTAACCTGAGGAACCAATTATACATATTTATAAATAAGTCCTATGAAAAGATAACAAATTGTAAAAAAATCATAGTCTTTATGTAAACTTTAGAACAAGGTATTTCCATTTGAAATAAATAGCTTTCTCTATAGCTTCATGTTTAATTTATTATTTTCTCAATTGGTTTAATATATGGCAGCCAACACACTCTGGGAGGCCAAAACTCTGGGAGGGCAAAGACTAGTAGGAACATGTTAATTTTTTTATAGTGTGTGTGTGTGTGTGTGTGTGTGTGTTACTGAGGATTGAACCCAGAAGTATTCTACCTCTCAGAGAAAACCCAGCCCTATATTATTTTTATTTTGAAGCAAATTCTCATTAAGTTGCTGAGGGCCTGGATAAATTGCTGAAGCTGGCCTTGATCCTGTGGTCCTCCTGTCTCAGCCTCTCAAGTATTGGGATTACAGGCATGAGTCACCATGCCTGGCTTTATGTTGTCTTTTATAGAGAGTAGCAGCTAGAACTATCATGGATAGAATATTTAGCAACTAAACACAATGTGTTACATAAGACTGTGTGCTACTGCAAAGGATATATAAACTCACTCCTGCTTTAGATCTAGCTCTTCCACAGTTACTTTAGCATTGTCTCCAAAAGTGGCATATGAGACTTGATTCTGACTATGCTGTGGCCACTAGTCTCTTAACACATGTCATTTGAGCCAGATCAATCTGTGTATTCCAACTTCCTTCCCATGTAATTGGCAAGGCATTACCATTAATATTTGAAATGAGTAGTTTTCTTCCTGCTGACATTGATAGAGTATTAGGATGAATATAGAGGAGTTGAGGCAAATATTTAAAAGAGACACACTGCCTAAGAACATGTCTACATGCATTTATTAAAACTAGTGAATGGAAAAATACACACACATGAGAGATGAGAGAGAGAGAAAGAGAGAGAGAGAGGAATATATCTTTGCTATGTAAAGATACAAATTATCAGAACCCTTCCTCTAGGGTGTATTTTTATACCTCTCCCCCAACTCCCAAAGCCAGCCCCAGTCTATGCCTAGTACTACTTAATACAGTGTTATTACATTACTATTTTTTCCATTTTATATTGTCATTCTTGCTAAATGGTTAACCTCATGAGGTCTGTCTTACTTAGCATGCAGTTCTCAGAATATGAATGCCCCTGACAGAATGCAGTCAATATATGTAGAAAATATGGATTTGTTTAGCTTGGATCCCTACAGAAGCATGCTGTGAACAAAGATTTGAGAGTGTAACTAATTTGGAGTTGAATCACCAGTAAGGGAAAGAGGCAGTTAATAAGTGTGCTACTGAGCCACTGAGAACTGTGAGCGATTGGAACTTAGTCCTGCTGGGGAACTCTGGAAGCCAGGAGAGAATGCATAATCCAGAGTAAGTTTTTTTTTTTCTGAATGTGAAAGGAATGGGATATTCAGTTACCATCTCCTGTCACCCAGAAGAAGGGTGTTCACAGAGGTCATTTATTCCACCCACTCACAATGCTTTGATAACGTAGGCTCTGGTGTCTAGGGGAAGTACTGCAAGTTCAGCCTTAGGCAATGTGCACTGATGTGGTAAGAGCAAAGGATGGGCGCCAACACCTGCATCTACTCTATGGAATAATTCATTGAATGAATAACTCCAGTCTTTTCAGAGTCAAATACAAAGTCTCTATTAGATTTCTATAGAAAGTGGTACCAAGGAAGTGGGACTGCTGCAATATCTAGGTCTGACCTTGTGGATTGTGGCTCTTTGGAATTGGTTTGTGAAAGAAAATTGGAAGGGGCAGAATGTGGCTAAAAAGGTGGATAGTAGAGACTGCTCAGATTTTGAAGCACAAAGAGGACTCCATAGGGAAATGGAGTAGAGGCTACATGTGTTAGACTTTGGCAAAGAACTTATCTGCATTTGTCCTTGTCCTGAAACTTTGTGTGAGGTTGAACTTAAAGACAATGGGCTGACTAAATTGGTGGAGAAAATATTAAAACAGCAAAATATCCAAACTTCACTATAGATATTGATATCCCCATTCAGCGAAATGTACACCAAATTTTGGAGCAGAAAGTAAAGCAGACTTTATAGATTTGCAGTTTGGCCTTAAAAGCATGTGTTAGCCGGGACTCAGAGAGATGGTGTGATGGAAGGAAGTAAAATGGATGAAAGGAAGGAGTAAGTGGTGGCCATGATGGAGGTTGGACCAACAATGGCCATGATGGAGGCGGCAATGGAGTTGGGGTCAGGGGTTGCCTAGATGAAGTTGGAGCCATGGGCAGCCCATATGGACTTAGGACCAGCGGCCCCTGGATGGAGCAAGCCCAGGAGCTGTGGTTAAAAAAGCCTCAGCAGCAATGATTAAAGAGGGCATGACTACCTTTTCAGTGGGACCATCTTGGAGCCCATGTAATGGTGGCTTTGCTAGAAAAAGACAGCCATGGAGGCGTCCCCCCATATTTCAAAGGAAGCCTGGGAAGCCAGGCAATGTGTGGCAGGGTCAGAAATCCCTGCAAACAGGTCAAAAGGGGCACTTTGTGGAGCTGCAAGGATGAAGCCAAGGTTGCAAGAAAAACCCCTGAGATTTAGTGTCAAGAACCACAGATGAATGGATTACAAAACTATGGGATATGTACACAATGGAATTTTACTCAGCCATAAAGAAGAATAAAATTATGTTCTTTGCAGGGAAATGGATGCAACTGGAAAACATTATGTTAAGTGAGATTAGTCAGTCACATAGAGTTAAGAAGCATATGTTCTCCCTAATATGTGGATGCTAGGGAGAAGATGGG